>DWPV01005936.1:0-11931 GCA_018251915.1 Urbanus proteus proteus
CGCTGGCCAAGTGCGAATTGGTAGACTTCACACACCTTTAAGAACTTTTTTTAAGAACTCTTAGATGTGCAGGTTTCCTCACGATGTTTTCCGTCACCGTAAAGCAAGTGATAATTAATTTCTAATACGTACATAACACTTTTATAGGATACCTATGTTCTATATTTTCACCTTGAATTTTTGTAAAATAATTATCAGATGCTTTATTTGGTTGCTAATAAATTAATTAATTAAGAATAAAGTCCTTAAGCCTACTCCTTCGTTGAGTAAAGATGAGTGCCGTACAATCATTATGTTTGAACTCATATGAATAAAATGTTAGTGGTGGTCTCAAGGTAAAATAAGGTCAAAGTGACTTTGAAATAGGCATGGTATATATGGTATATAGGTACTTATGGATCAAAACATATTAAATGTTTACATTGTCTTTATTGATGTGTTAATGTTGACTTACTACTTACTAGAAACCGTGTGCAAAGTAAAATATTAAAATAATAAATCTAGTCGTATATTAAAATAATTTTTACTTTTCATTTGATATGTATAAAATGAGGAAGTATAAAAATTATTGACCCGCCATCATACTAGATTTTAAATAATATGCATTGTTATCCAAACTAAACATATATATATTATGGAGAATTGTAGCTCGAGTTGAGGTAAACTTACAAAACAATTGGTTGCTAGATTTGAACTCCAAGTACTAACGAACTAACAAGGCAAGTTAAATAAAAGGTTGTAATAACTGAAAACTAAACTTAATTTGTATTAACTAATTTAACCAGGACGCGATGTAGCTATTTTGCCACTTTGGGTAAAAAAATATCGGTGACGATATTTTTTTACAACGACACCAAAAATTGTTGCTTGTGGTCCTCGAAGTAGCAACCGCTTCGGGCGGCAAAAGCCCCCACATCGTATTGCCGTACATATTTGCCACCCTTTATAGGTATCGGCCTGATATTTAATGCCAACGCTTTTAATTTGCCCTTGATTTCAGCCGGTTTAGGCAATTGCCCTTCTTGCTCTTTAATTTTTTCCTTTTTTTTCTTTTTAAGAAAAGTATACATCTATGCTGCATAAAGATCAAAGATTTTCGATAAATTCAAGTTCCTATTAAACTAATTTTAATAATATATTAGACAGGTTTCCGATTGGCTACAGAAGTAAAAGTGTGACCATTTTTTATTTAACACCTATGCCTCACCTTTGATACAATAACATGATAACGGTGTGTACAAAATTGATATATAATGTATGCATTAATGATACTCATTTTTCATACACAGAATATATTTTTATAATTTTCCTTTGATTCATTTTTACTGCGTCGTCAATGATATTTAAAATTATTGTCTTCATGTAGGTACTTATTTATTGATTATTTTTACAGTATAAATGTGTGAAAGATTTTCATAAATGTTTTATATAACAATATGTACTATATACATAGGTTGATAACACCTCTTAGATCAACGTCAACGAAAATAGACATTGAGACATTTTTTTAAATGACTGGTTAAGGGACTACTATCACCTACTTACTTACCTTGAACGTAAATAAAACACTAAACCAAATATCAAAAAATATGCAAATATACTATAAACTTAAAATATACAAAAGTAATAATTTCAAAATAGACCATAAAAATAGAATTAATTATAATCATTGTTGATATCACTTCCCGTTACTGCAACTTTGAAATTCAAATACATTATGTTGGCAATTTCTTAATTTGATAGAAGCGCATAAATAAAGAGCCTCGTGTTTTTATCGGCGCGGAACTTGTCACAATAACTAAATTATAATTAATGTCAATGATAACGGTGTCTGTGAAGCAAAAGTTAAGGTCATATCTCGGTCAGAAGTTCAATATGTCGAATATCCATCTCCATCCGATTAAAGGACTTCTTGTGTCAATTAATCATCTGCGGCGCTTTTATTAAAAGTTTTAGTTTTACGAATGAGAGGTTAATTTGTAATTTATGGCTATAATTCACAGAACTGGATAAATCTTTATTAAAATCAAGATTTTCTAGTTTTAAATGAATTGATATAAAAATGTGACGGTAGCGTCATAATCATAGCGTTAATCAGAATAACATCTTCAACGAACGTCTTTCACGCCTTCATGCGTCATTGTGGACCATATTTCTTTCTCTTTATATCAGTCATCTTTTCATTACGCGTAACAAGTGAATTGTTTACGTAGTTATGACGCTGTGCTCCGAAACTATAGAAATTTAATTTATGTATATGTCTCATAAAATTGCTTCGTTCCATTTTATAAACGTGTATAGTTCTTTGATTTAAAACACTAATTTTGCATTTGTTTACTACTTATTTAATAATTTAAAATAAGCAAATATACTTTAATATTATGATATATTAAAATATTTTCGGTCAGTCTGTGTATAAAATTAAGTTTTATTTTTTCTGTGTCTGTGTCTGTTTCTGATTTAATAGCAAAAATTAACGTAGATATTGATGATGATGAAAGAGTTAACGAAATTCTGAAATATAAATTAGGCACTCTACCTAAGAATCGAAGAATATTGCACGTCAGTGCGAACGGAACCGCGTGAAGAAGATTGTGTAAAAATATTTTCAATTGTAAATTCTAAGAATTGAAACCTTTAATCGAGACCTCAAGGCTGACGTTGCAACATTTTAATTTTTACATGGACACCTGTTATTGCTTAACTTATTCAAGTGAATTTATTATAATCATCTTCTTGTCAAAAAATAACTTTAGATAACTTTTATTTTCAATTGTACCTGCACTATTATTTGACTCCACATTTACAGGCAATATTTTACTGATAACAAGCTTTTATTTATTTTTACACTGACTTTCATATTAAATTAATTTTCAATGCAGTAAGTCGTTTTATAACTTGATGTAAACATAAAACTGTTAATGTCAAAAATACAAAGCAATCATATGTAAAAAGTAAGACTTTTAAGGTTAGCACCTTATTGCTAATTCGGTACTTTATCAAATTATTCAAGGAAAATTTCATATACTTAATGAAATTATACACAATATCATAATATAGTATGTTTATGTTCTATGGGGAATAATTATATAAACAAATTCGGTTCAACATATGTTTATAATCATATACAATATATGTTTATAAATGCACACAATTCAAAGTGAAATATGATCCTAAGTATTTATGAGAATGTCACAAAATTTTAAGTCAAACGAGTACGTAACAGACAAATGTAAATACTACAATTCATAATTTATGTGTTACAATGTATGTAAAATGTATGTATCTTTTAAAAATACAATCTGAACTGTTTTTACAAAAGTGCCAAAAAAGGATAACTTCAATGTAAATTTATGATTTTAAATGATTTATTCCTATTTATATAGCAATTTACAACTTAAACTACAACAAACTTTTTGCTACCAGCTACTTAATGTAACATATCACAAAAACTACACATAAGTACCTAATACTTATTTAAGTACTTGTATAAAAATAACCACTAAGTGTAATAACAGTATAAAAACTGGTAAGTTATATAGAACATGACGCAAATGTGAAACGGCCCTAACAAACATGCTACTAATCATAATCGATTTGCGTTTTGGCGACTCTCTGCGTATGGTTTGGCGTTTGGCGAAAAAGTACAACTATTATGGAAAGTTATATTTTCTTAATATTAGCCCTCTTCTTTAGCTTGTCACGTACGGTTTATTGTCCAGAATTTAATCCTTATAGCTTACAGTAGCATGTTTGCTAAGACCCTAACAGAATAATTTGGCCGTAAAAATAAAACGTTTTTGACGGAGCTTAAAGCGTTTTAGCAAAAAATACACAGAGGTCAATGATATTTTTTAAAAACATTTTGTTTATAATAAGCTTATCACTCGCAGTCTTGCTCGATCTGTTCTAATGTTAAAAAAAACGTTAATAAAACATTATTTCTTCAAAGGAGGCAACGAAAGTAGGTATCTAAATTTGAGTATAAATATCCAACCTACTGTTACTACCTTGGTTAGTAATCATAGTCAGGTTTATTACAAAACACGTCGAATTAAAACTATGATTTATAGTCTTCTTTTCATGTCTTTCATATTTTGCAATTTACAAATAGCAAAAAAAAAACAAACAAAAAAAAACAATACTTATGTATTCTCGTTCACACGATTTAAAGGTTAAGCACTGTTATTTCTTTGTAAATTACGATAAGTATAGATATTCATATATTATACGACTACCATTATTTACGAGTAGGCACGACTGACCAGGCAAGCCGTGATCTTATTATTGACTCTTTGTATCCATTGATTAAATTGTAAAATTATAATATTATATTATCTTCAAAAGCAGTATATAACACGTGAATAGTTGTGAATGACGTAAAATATTTTAGGTTACTTATGTAAAATATTTTTTGCCTCCTTATAAGTAGCTCATTATTTTTTATTTTTTAAATGATTAGCATGATCGCATGAGAGGGCATTCTCACGAGCCGGATTAAACACGTGTAACTTAAGAATATTTAAAAATAAATAACACGACAATCCAAAGTGATTGCGATTTAAACGTCTATGCCGAAAATCACAAATACATAGCAACGTAATATTTGTTCTCTCCCACCTCTAGTTACTAATTAGAAGAGTAATGATAATAACCTCAAATTAAACGTACATTTCTCCTTTTTAAGGCCGACTCATAAAACAGGTCAATCTAACGAGACATGTAAATGATGAATCAGTAAAGTTCCATTACACCGCTACTCTTATTTCAGGTTTATTGGATTCTGTTTGATCAGTCATTAGTATGAAGGCTACGTATGTTGACATATTGGCGTCAATTGCAAATAAATTCTTGAATGTAAAGAAGTTTGCAAACCGGCTTTCATTGTAGAAATCGATTTATTGTATAATGCTGTGCAAATTTTTCGTTATAACACAGACTATACATAAACTTCGATCATAAATCAGTGGTATCTTCATATTACTTTATTAGTCTTAATATTTAATTCAGAGTTCATCGAATATAATTCATTCCTTTTTTTACCAAAAATAATGTTAGCACTTATCCTAAACTTGTGTTGTTTGCTGACGACTCTTCTTTGATATTTAAATTTAAAAACACCGTAAAAATGTCAATAATGTTAATATAGCACTTGATAAAATAGGCAATTGGTTTAACGAAAAAATCTTGCTTGAAATACTGAACAGAGTAAATCTAAATGGTTTACATTGCCAAATTTTAACGACATTGATCGTGGATGGTACTCTAACAATCAGCATTTGAATTTATAAAAAAATATTTTTAATGGTAAATTATATATATTTGAAATGAAGTGGAACTCTAGAATAGCTAAGTTGTATATTTTACTTGTTTCTGCATAATTAACTTTGAAGAAAATAAACAGTTTGGTATACCCAAGGCTAAGAGTGCTTTCTTTACAAATAAATAAAATTGAAGTGACCGTTTGTGATTTTAAATTAATAACGATACCTATAACAGAAATGCATTTTTTTATCTGTCTATTTCGTTGAGGTAATCTTTTAAACGCCTGGACCGATTTTGAAGGGATTTTTACTGGAAGATAGCTGAAGGTCTAAGACGTAACATAGACTACTTTATTTAGGTAAAAAGTATAAGCGCGGGCGAAATGCGCATGCGGCCGTCGTTGCGGGAGAGCAGGGTTACTAGGGTTTTTAAATGCGGGTGAAACCGCAGGGATCAGCTAGTTATACTATAAAGAGTAACAAGGGTCATTTTAAAATAACCTTAGTAACTATGTGACGTACAGTCCTTTAAAATACCTACTTGTTATATTTCGATATAAAACTTTTATGACATATTATCATAAGCCAATCAATCCATTAATGTTAATATCAATGTCATAAAATTAACTTTTACAGTACGGATATTGTACGAGTGAATCCTCTCAAAGCCGTTTCTATTTAATAAGGAAAATATAGCTTACATGTCAAGGCTCCCTATATTACAATGTATTTTACGATTACAGAGTCATTTTCAAAAGTAATGGAAATAAAATAAGGGGTGCTTTCAAAGATATAATATACTTATTTTAAAATGTTATTATTGTTGCAATATCTATGATTACTAGTGTTGTACACTATAATAATAATTATTAAATTATCTATACAAATAAATAAAATGGAAGTGTCTGTTTGTGATTTCAAAATAAATTTTTTTACTCATTGCATATGATACACTTTCATGCCCATACGATACCTATAACGAAAATGCCTTTTTGTTTTGTCTGTCTGCCTGTCTGTCCGTTTGGATGAGGTAATCTTCTAAACGGCTTGACCGATTTTGACGGGACTTTCACTGAAAGATAGCTGAAGGTCTAAGGCGTAATATAGACTACTTTAATTTTGGGAAAAAAGCATTAGCGCGCGCTCCACTGCATGTGGCCTCCGTCGCGGAGTGCGATCTATGTTTAAATATGTGTTATTTTTACTTTTTTAACGCGGGTGAAACCACGGGGATTAGCTAATTTATTATAATAACAATAATATGTTATAATAGTCAGTTTCTACAATGAGACCCACAAAGTGGTTTCCTATATTAAGAATTGATAGACGTGTAAAAAAATCAACAGTCAGCTTTAATACTATTGATATTAGTATGTCTAATTTGTCACTTACGTAATAATCTATGTGCTTAACCAAAGAATAGAACTAAATAAGAAATCGGAACCTACGATAACCACTTCACCACACCAACTTAATTACGAGTAGTTGGCCTCATTATCGAAATACACCCGTAATTATATTTTTTCAAATCTTCTTATTTATATTTATTTTATAGATTAGATACCTATCTGTTAATAGAAAAAAATCAGTGATAAGTATTTATCCTAGGTATTTCAAATTGGTCCCTCGGGGTAGCAAGGCATATGTGCTCGACAGGTAAGACTTTAATATTATCTGAGGTTCACTATAGCTAGAGCGGCAGTGGTCACTTACCATTATTACCACCTGGTACTGATATTTATAAGTACAATATAAATAGATACACAACAATGAAATTTGTAAAACTGTGGGGAATTTTACTTTTTGTTCATATTTTTTGTGTGTACTTTTTAGACTAATAGAACTTTTTATCTATGTTAAATATCAAACATTATCTGGAGTCAATCTATTCTGATGAGTCTGATACTCACAAGCCATTTAAAAGAGCGCATATTCATATTTTTTACTACACTGAAATCAAAGGTTTTTAATATAATAAACAATACATGCTTTGGACGTGATAGAATTATTAGTTATTTGACCGCACTTCTTGTAAATATTACCTAAGACAGGCACGACCAATTTAAAAGCAAAACTAGCAAACTACGTAGATAGTATCTATGGATTTAAGTTATATAAGAACACCAAAAAAGACAAAAGAAATACCTACATATTAGAAGACTAATCACATTATATTATGTACCCGTATGCAAAGTTTTCCAAAGGCTTAATAATAACAAGTCATTAATTATTTCCCATCTCCCATTATATTCAACTAGAAAACCTTCACGATAACCGACAAATTGTCATAAAGGTGCATCTTTTATCTATTTAATTGATTCAATTAATTATTCTAAAGAATATGACATACGCACCTGATCAAAATGTCACAGGTATAGTGGGATGGTACTTGAAGTTTATGTATTTATACATGTATTTATTTTTTCTTAATCGAGTTAAGTGCTCATACCGCCGCTATTTGTGGTGTCGGAAGGAAGCATTGTCCACATTTCGTCGTCAACTCGTATTTTTTAATCGTGACCATAAACGCCTGCATTCTTTTCGTCTAGTTGCCTTGTGTTACTGTATAAAGAAATTGGAAAAATTCCGAGAAAATATACACCGTAATTGCATTACTAAATTTCTGCAGCGCGTCTCAGTGCGTTCAGTATTAATTGGTTCTGTAACATTGATACATAAGTTTTATACCTGTCTGTCTTTAAATCAGGTGAGTAGATAATAATTGAACATAGGTATTATTATATTTTTTAACGAAAATCTTTTGATGATGGGTTCTCAAAACGTGTACTAATTTTAGTAGAATAATGTAAGGTTTAAGGATTATGCTTGGTTTTATGAAAATAAAGTTTATGTTTCTTGGGGATTCCGACTGCCTTACACATGTAGCGGTGTCTATCGTGGTCCTTACAAATGGCACCCAGTCTATGATCGGCTTCAGGAAGAATTCTAAGTAGTTGAAGATGTCCATGGACGACAATGACCATTTGTTATAGATCTTCATAGACTTTTATATATCTTCGTAGACCTTCATAGATCTTTATAGACCTTCATAGATCTTAATTGACCTTCATAGACCCAGAAATGTACTGATTGATTTTAAAATCATATTACTAAGATGTAGTTTTACGCTCTTATTTAATTTTGTGTCAATGTTGTATTACTTCCAATATTGAGTTCAACTGTCCAATACAATCGCTAAAACATTATCGATATTGACCGAACGATCATTAAAAAACTTATTAATAAAACTCATTACATCCATATTATGTATTACACTCACTTGCATCCAAAAGCCTTCTGGCATCGGTCGGTGACCGCATTTGTTAGTGTTTGCTTTCTTACCGTGACTCACGTGTCCCAATGATTGGGGTCGATGAATTTGTTGACTCCCATTCATATATTTTCAAACATCGTCTTATCAATAAGTATCTAACATGCACATTGGGTCAGTAGGTCTCTATTGAGATGCTTTATTTGTCTAACTGTTCCAAGTATGTTTGTTGTGCTTATTTTTTGCTGGATATTTTAAATAATGACCACATGCTTTCTATGTCCTCTTAAACTACCTTAAAGGTATGTACGTACATGCAGGTCTTAGAGCCATAACGTATGTACAATTGTACACCCAAAAATAGTATAAGGTGTAAAAAGTTCAGTTTACTTTTAATCGGAATATTTTAGCATTATAACTCTATACAGCATGTTCATCTCCTTATCTATCTAATTGTCTTTTCTTTAATATTATATGTATTATTATATAGTATATTTTATATACATTCTATACAGGAATAAAGCCTCAAATATCCACTCCTAAATAAATTTTCTTAATTTAGCACCAATATGCAAAGAAAATATTCTTATTAGAAATATTTCGCTCAATTTTCTCAGATTATCTTACTATCTTAAAAAAATGTTGTTATCAGTTATTATGATACAATTTTCATAAATAAATCTAGCATGCAAAATTGAACACTTAATATTAAAATTGAAGTATCAGATAAAAACTTATAAAATGTGTATCCAGTGAATATGAATGATTCTAAGAAAGTAACCACGTAAGTTCATGTCAAGCAGACAAATAATCAAGCTTTTTCCTCCTAAAATGTGATTTAGTAAAAAAATAAGGTCGCGAACAGATCTGTCACTCTATCATGTTTACCTTAATTTACTTACTCTTTCTAAGTTTCCGCGTAGTTCATAATTAATCTAATGAATAATACAAAATGTCTGCTCATTTCGAAGAATTGTAACTAATGAAATTACCATTTATTTAAATAAACGGTTGTTAAATGGATACCTCTAATATATTTTGATAAGATTTATAAATTAATTAACCTCGTTCTGAGACAGAGTGGCGACAACTGCTCTCTTTATGTAAAAGTAAGAAAGCTTTTTTTTAACCGACTTCCCAAAGGAAAGAGGTTATTAAATTGATTTTTTCTTTTAACTATTTGAAGTCCTATGCTGAACAAGTGTCCCCTAATGTGGATTTTGACCAATAGTTACTGAGTCTAAGATGTGTGTTGGTGATCGCAGTGGCTGTTGAGTTTACACAAGTTTTTGTCCATTAGCTGCCTACGACATACTCGGAAAAAGTGGTGGTGATGATTTAGGACCACACAACTCCTTCAAACAAATATTACTGCCCTTTAGTAAGTCAATTTGTGACACTGACCATATTATATGAAATGTAGGATTGCCGATCGTCTTTGAGATATTCATTCTTCTCTACCTTAGTCGATATTTTTAGTCTACTGTAGGTATGGTCAGGTTCATTAGATCTCGCTTCTAAATACTAAGATAGTTATCTCACATTTATATCTACCTGCTCTGTCCTGACCGTTAAAACTATAAGTTCTGGTTCTAAATATCTTCTAATTGTTTTTCATGCTTTCTATTAGAGTTGGTATTTATAAACCGATTATTTTTTAGTTTTTCATATAGAGACCATATTTTAAACGAACCAGATCCATTTTATTTGTAATATAAATGGCAAATGAAAGTAAATATGAACAGTAGTATTTATTACACTACGTGTTTTATTGAAATTACCTGTTTCATGATAACCGAACATTCGTAAAATATTGAAATAACTAACATGTTAACAGGATGTAATATGTCACCGTTTGACTAATATTTAACTTCGAAAACAAATAATATAATAGATGCCTACTTACATGAATATTAAATTTTAAGTCATTGACCAGAAAACAGCGATATATCAGTGTCAATGATGATGATGGACGATTGAAGATAGGAGAACTCTTTGTGGATCGACCCTGGTGGTAACACCGCTACGCCTCTTTCTGCTTAATAACAGTAGTATTCAGTATTCATATGTTCTATGAGGTTTGAAGGGATAAATAGGTATATATTTATTCAAAACGTTCCAACTTTGAATGTGATTTGATTTGATTGAGATTGTAGTTGATAAAGCATTGTTTACTAATCTGGGGTAAGACTGATTTTACCTGAGATTAATAGCAGTTGATCGTGAGTGGTAGTAGCTTATCATCAGGTGAAGTATATACTCTGATATATTATAAAAAAATATCCTTCGAAAGTTTAAATTGTAATTTCGTTATCAATAATTTAAACCGAGGATGTCACTGCTAACGTTATTTTCGTATAACTCGTTTTCTTTTTATATTTTACACGTATATTTTAGGTACGTAACTTTCAACCAGTTTGATCAGCCAATGTAAGCAATAAATAGTCGCCGCTTTACATATATCGTAAATTCATATATTTATATAAAAGCTACATATAAGATTGCGTCAGGTTTCACCTTTATCTAATTTTAGATTTTTAAAGAAGCCAAATTAACTAATATTTTACAAGAAAATACACATAAATATATTATGACAGTATAATATATACACAGTTAATTAAACAACTTTTTAGAGACACCTACTTAATTAATTAACAAATATTAACCTACCACTCTGTTGAGATTCATAAAATTCATTATATTTAAAACTACTTTTGCTTGATAAACTAGATATGAATATTATAACAAGTAGGAATATGCATAACCTTAGTTTAATATTGAACATAATTATGTTGAAATTAATGTTTATGCACCTACATATTTTGCTATTGTTTATATCTTTTTTATTCACAAAAATTCACGTGAATTATACTGAAAACATGTTTTATTTCTTAAAATGCATAAAATTACATTTTTTTTACAAAAATTCTAAGCAACTAATGAAGCATACTCAATGCAACAATATTAATCAAAATGTTTCTTATACTATTGCCAGTATTAATACTTGCTTGTTAAAATTTCCGTCACCTAAAATACTTTTTTTCAACCCGCTTAAAGAGGAACAAGTTCAAAAATAAATAATGGACGCAAAAAAGATAATAGGCGTAAATTGCGTGTTATTTCAAATTAAAGCAAAAAAATATTTACCTTACACTTATTCGCAGATTTCCTGATGCGATTTACGTGTACCCATCACTGAATCCACCTGTTTTGGCATTGAAAATTATTGACAACGGGTCAAGAATATTACAATTCATAAGTACAAACGTGGTATTATACACTAGCTGAACCCCGTGGTTTCACCCGCGTTTAAAAAGTCAAAAAGAATACATATTTAAACATGAAAGTCATCCCGCTGTCCCGCGACGTCATGCGCATGCGCGTGGAGCGCGCGCT
>DWPV01005937.1:0-11931 GCA_018251915.1 Urbanus proteus proteus
GCACCATGCTACAGCGCAAAGACTATAATGACAGTTTTTATGTCATTCCGATAGTGCTGCCATCTCTCGGGTATCGCTTTATGTGCTGCTAATGCCCTGTCCGGAACGTATACAGACGCACTGCGCGCACACCATTACTGGCTCCACGGAATACCAGCGCTGCAGGTTGCCTCGGTCGCCTGCAGCAACTATGATATGCTGAGTGGAGACCATTTAAGTCAACTGCATTCTTATTCAATCTGTATTTTTGAATATAGCTAATTTTAAGTTGTTTGCTTAATAAAAGAGTTTTCTGTATTTCAGTTTCATTGTATTAGTTTTGGGGGGCAATATTTTTTAAATCTGCTTTTGGGTTTATCATAAGGTCAAAAATAAAATATCAATTATTACGGGTTGTTTATTATTATTCCTAAATAACATTTATTTTCTACTACAATTTATAGTCTTACACACCATACATTGACAATAACTATAACTTGGAAATAAAATATCGTAAATACCCCTTAATAAGTTTTAAAATCTTTAAAATGGAATTAAACTTATGAAACAATTTTGATTTCAGTTTTCATTTCTAGAAGTCAACTAGTGGTTATAAAATGCCACATGGTTAAGCATATCATGTCAATCTTTATGATTTCTTTTGATTATTTTTACATGAATATTTTAATCTTTATTAATATTATAATGTATAACATTGCTTGGCATCAACTTAATTTCAATTACATAAATACAGAACATACAGGAGACAAAAGTGATCGTTGATTTAAATTTTATCTATTCTCGTTTATATACAACGACAACAACTTGTGTACGTTCGGAATATCAGAATGTAATGTAAGTACTTTACAAATCTGTATTACAAAAAAGAAAATACGGTATATTTGACAGAACATTTTCATATATGGCATTTTAACTATTATAGCGACTATTGGGACAAACGAGCGAGATGTTACCGATAATAAAGCTCATAATCCATTACGATTAAAATAATAATCAAAACATTTGTCATAACTAATATTTGGTAACTTTTGTGAAACCTTAAACTATAAAATTGATAAATAATATTTTAGGGCCTAGATAATAAGTATAGGTACAGGTGAATTTTACAAGTGTACGTTGTTGGGGAAATCCGAAACTAAAAAGTATAGCGAAAAGGGCTTTAAGGACTTACCAGGACGATTTTGGTTAAAACTTAAATTTCATAGAAATCGGAGAAGTTATTTATGAAAAAAAACACCCTACATTATTGCGTCATTTGTTATTGATCCTTATACAATTCATTTATAAGAATATAAAATGTACATTTTTTCCATGCAATCTCTTACTAACTCTAACTACCTAACCAAAATGTATTTTCTAAAAAAATGAACAGTTTTCCTTGGTAGTACATTTTGTATGAAAAAAAACAACTATTTTCAGAAGAATGAGCCTTTCATTTAGTTTGACATATTGTTAATAGTTTCCAGATATTGAGCCTTATAAGCAACACTAGTAGATGGCGCAATAATAACAATACAGGCTGATTTTTTTTAATGAATTCTTTCTACTCCCGGCTAGAAAAATACATTTTTTGAAAAACTAATAATGCAGTTTAAAATTTGATCAAAATCGGCCTCGTAAGTCTTTTCAACATTTTACGCTATTTCTCATAGTTTCGGATTTGCACATCCATGCACACTTGAAAATTTCACCCTATACATATATCGTGTAAATCTCGCTCGAGGGCGCCTGACACTAAACTAGTAAGCTACGTTTGGTTCACATCGTGCGGAGAGGACGCTCAGCGGAGCTGTCTGCGGCGGCGCACTTCGTTGTCTGCGGCGGGCGGGCGGCTGGTCGAGGTGGTGGTGGTGGTGGTGGTCGTAGTGGTCGTGGTGGTGGTGGTGGGGGGATCGAGCCCCTTGATCTCGAAGGGCCCGCGGAACAGTGGTCGGAACAGCCGCAGGAAGCTCTGGTACCGGACCGCCGAGTTCTGGAACGTGAACAATGTGCAATTAATGCATAAGTCGTTACTTAGCTATTAGGTAAACTTTATAATTATAGTATCTTACAAAATATATAATAACTGAGCGACTTGGTATAAAAAAGTAATAAAAATAATAAAACAGTAATAAAAATAAAACTTAAATTAGTCTCTGAGTATAACTTTGTTATACTGCTTGTCTCTCTCACAGGGAAAACATAAATGTGTAAAATCTTTTTAGTAGGTGCGTTACGCGATATCGTTGAGCCAATCCAAGGCAGTCTCAGACGTACGAGTAGTACGTACTATTAGGAAATCTAATGTTATCCGTAGAAGATATCTGCGATTGAAAAGTAATACACCTACATTAAATTCAAATGGTAAAATACTTCGCGTACATTTTTGAATAAAAATAATTAATAGATATTTTTTCATATAGAAAGTATTTGGTTAACCTGGAAAAAAGGAAATCGACATATTGAACAGTCTGATCAATATAAATATCTAAGTAGGTCGAAAATTGCCTAATCTCGCAATAAAAGGTTCATGGATCGTGGGCGATACACACCTGTACGACGTCACCGATGACTTTAGTGGTGCGGATAAGGAGCGACACGGACGGCCCAAACAGGTTCCCCGGGAAGTCCAGGCTGACCTTGTTGCGGTCGAACACCGGGATGTCGTCGGTGGGGCGCGCCTGGCGCAGCGCGCGGCTCCGGCCCCCACGGCTCCGCGGGGAGCTGGGCGTAGGCCGCGCCGTACTGCTCGCCGCGCTGCTCGCCGAGCTGCTCGCCGAGCGGCTCGCCGTACTGCTCGCCGCGCTGCTCGCCGAGCGGCTCGGCTCCCGGCGGCCCCACGTAGCGCCACGCTGCGCCACAGTACTCGCTCACATCGGCCCGGCGCCCCGCTAACACCTCCGATACTTACGCTACTAGTGTTCGTGTACATTGTATGTGTAATGTGTGTTCGATTATAAGTAGTACCTAACACCTAAACTTTATAGCCGTGTTATAATATCGATGACACAAGAGTGTACCTATTCATTGTTTAGTATGTGTGAAGTAATTAAAAAAATATTTATTTTTAAATTATATTTTTAGGCGGTTCATAGACGACGACGATATTTTTAGGCGTCATAAATTTCCTTACTCATGTCTTGAATATGTCTCCAACATTATAAATTCTAACACGCTGTAGCTATCATGTTTAATTTTAAATTTCAAAGTTCAGCATTGGAGACTTTCGTCTCATATTTATCTCATGTTAGGTATTATCGATTGGAAAAAGCTTTGTTTGCGTAGATATTACAAAGATAATTAATGTGCCAATTATCGATTTGTTCATGAATAAATAAAAAAATATAATTATATTCAACGGACGCTGGCAAATGAAACAAAAATAAAAAAAATATTTTTTTTATTGTCCAGGTACATTTTGTGACCAGATTACACACTAAAGGAAGGTAGTTACGGAGCCGCCCCCCGCGCCCGCCGCGCCCCGGGATGGATTAAGTGCTCAAAATCGTACTATCGAATCTTGTACAGAGCTTTTATACGATGGTCGAACGGTCTCGTGTACTGTGCTACACATACAAGTGGAAACGTGCTTCAACATAAAATATGGAAGTATCCAGTATAGTATTAATGTATTATCCATCACATTACTAACGTTTGTGCGGCTACGTGTACTAGACGTTCGCTACATGAGTGGTGTGATGTGATGAAGTGACGAAGAAATTACTACTGTGCTACGAAAAAGATAAGTATGCTACAGAATTGACTCACGTACTTATTAGAACATAAAGGATGATGATAACATCAGTGAGGTGAACAGAGTGGTGGTTGGAATGGAGAGAAGTGAGGTGACTGTGCGTAGGTACATGCGCGCCGAGTGTACCGTGAGCTACAGTAAATTGCAGGCAAACAAAGTAACGAATCTATAGATCCATAGCATTGTTTATAATTCCTAAGAATATTTGTGCTCACAGGACACTCGCCGGCGGAGGAGGAGCGAGCGCACCGACCGTACGCTGGCATGGGAGGTGTTGGACACAGAAGTAAGTATATAAATCTACATAGATGCTACTAGGGAAGAAGTATTTAATTTTATGTCCGATGAACTCGCCAAGCGCGCGATAGATTCATCTATGAAAAACTATTAAGAATGTACAATATGTACATACACAACATATCGGTCAGTGCACTTACTCGTAATTTTTTTCCTGATAATAATGTACTACCATCAATTTTTATATTTTAAACAGTCATAGGAAGACATGTTTAGGTACATAAAAATAATGATAAATGATATATCTTTTAAACTGCATAAGTGCCGCGAATAATATTCTTAGATGTATAACACACTGTACAGGAAAATAATAAAAATATAATGACGGTAAGTGTTAGACTATACAAATATATAACAAAAAACTATATAATACAGGCCGTCGGGAACTATACATGAACATATGGCCGACGGTGGCAAGTGGCTGTCAGTCTGACGATGAAGTATCTGCTAACAATCTTATGGCATCAGGCACTAAGTGGTGACTTATTAAACTATCACGAAACGTAAGAAGGTTACACTATATAAGTTTAAATATAATCAGGTAGTACACGTTTTTATCACGTACTGATCGCGGTTGCCGACCACGTGGACTCGCCGACGTGCATACAAACATTATGCCATTACTACGATGTAAGGCGATTGCTTAATTTTAGGGTTAAACTTTACAGAGCATAATATATACAATTTAGTGTTTTTTAAATTTAACGCATTCTTAATCTCTATATTTATGGAGAACAATTAGTAAAAATATTTTTAGGTAATATTGAAATTTCCAATTTCTGCATTTACTATTACTAAATAAACAAAAATCGTATTCAGGACTATATGCATACATAACATATAATTACCGCTACATGTACCTACATGTTCACTAATTCTCATATGTGAAATACAATTATAGGTACCTATATCAATTTTATTGATCATGTATCTGATCGCCGGATAGTGACCGGGTGCTAAGCCATGCTTCAACGAGTCTGTTAAATTTTATAGTTATTAGAACTTAGAAATATTAGTTACTTTTTATCTGAATTCTTAAGAAGATAAAATAAGAGTTTATTTACGTACCTATATAGCCTAAATCCGTCGTGTTTGAAATTACAGACGCAATGAAATGTAGATCAAGACAAATAAGTCAAATGTCGGTGATGTGGCGACGTAGCGATATGACGGAATGAAGACAACTTGAAAATACTTGAAATGGATTTCAGGTGCTTAGTAGCTGGTATGGCATGATAGCCCTATATTTTTGTATAGGGGTTCAATATTAATTATAAATTCGAGCGTAACATCCGTACATAATTTGTACATAATTTTATACATTATATCGTAAAAATACTTAAGTAGTATAGAACTGAAGCGATTCTGAAAGTAAAGCTCTTTGATAGACTAGAAAATGGACAAGAAATTGAATTTTTTTCAGTTTTCAGTACAGCTATTTCATAGATCATATATGCGATACTTCTCAATGTCGTACTAACTCTAAGGCAACGGCTAGTACTTAGTCATATAAGTTCGTAACTTAATATTTATAATAATGCCTTATACATAATATAATCAATACAAGGTTACTTTTACGATCTTAAGGCTGTTCATCAGTTTTAATTATAGATCATTTTAGGCGGATAAAACATCCTATTGTTTAAGCCTAATTTTAATTAAGACAAATAAAATGGCATTACGAGGTAATTTATTAAGTACCACTGTATAAACAATTAGATTTAATCAGTGATGATATCATAAAATATTTATACAGAGTTCCGTTTCGATAATATCTACAAAACAGAGTGCAACTAGAGTTAATAATACATTTATATGGGCAAGACACGGTATTGTGAAATTACTACACACAGTATTACTACAAGCATGCACTACAATACAGGGTTAGGAGCGCGCGCGCCGCGGCCTCGCTCACCATCGCTTGCCTTGCTGCGGGAGCGAGGGGGACGCGCGCTGGCTCGGGTGCAGTGAAACACAAACAATTATAAGAAACGTATTTAATTATCACCAAGACTCACCTTAATCTATTTACATATAAATACATAGCGCAGGAAGCGCGGGTTGCAGCTCCCGGCCGCGGACTGTACAGGCGGCCGGCAGCGCTGCGCGGGGGCGGGGGACGGGGGACAGACACGCTCTGGCGCCCTGCAATGCGTCACTTACGAAATCACGCGTTGCAAGGTACCACAGGAAGGGGAAAGCTAGGGAGAGAAGGATCACGAGTCGTCCTCCTCGGAGGAGTCGATGGTCTCGACGGTGGCACCCGCGCCGGCGCTCGCGCCGCCGCCGGACGAGGAGCCCGACAGCGACGTGACCAGCGACAGGATGGAGCCGATCCCGGATCCCCCACCTGAGCCTCCGCCGCCGCCGGACGCGCCGCCCAGCAGCCCGGTCACCGCCTGGATCTTGGGGCCCAGCAGCTGCAGCTTGGGCCCGATCACCTGTCCCACTATGCCGCTCAGCGATGCGAGTCCGTTGCTCGAGGGAGCTTCTATTCCGTATTGCTTGTTGATTTCGATGTTCTGTCGGTCGAGGTTCTCTACGAGCCGCGTCTTCGCGTCGATCAGCGAATTAATTTTCTGTCAAAGAGATAGGAAAGTTACTCGTTGCCGGGATGCCACTCGACCCTGCGGTCGTCGGAGGCGACGGTGGAACCGGGAGCTACTCACCCCGAAGACGAAGCCGAGCACGGCGTTCTTGATGCCGAACTTGGCCTGCGTGACGCCCTCCAGCTTGCGCTTCTCGCGCGCCTGGTCGTCGCCGGCCGCGTCCTGCACACACACACCGTGCATCACTCACTGCACTACACTCCATGCACACCACTCGGATACTACACTAGCACCGCACCCACTTAATAAAAGCACCACCACCAGTAAATATTACGTAAACTACGTCAACAGAGACCGTACACATCAGATCGAGAGTACCTAAATATATCGATAAGGGCTCGGCAGTGTTCGCTCTCACAAGACATTTTTTTTCAACTCACGAGCGGTCCGAGCCCGCGGGCCGAGGGAACGCGTTGCGTAACGCGTCGCAGTTGACAACGTGTGTCAATATCAACAGATATAATAGAAATTTCATAGACTAAGACGCATCTTATACTACCATATTTAGAAAGGATACCATTTTACTCTTCCTCTGCAGAATATATTCATCACATTACTTTATGAAGTGCTTCCTACTAGTATCTATATTTTGTTTAATTCAATGTTGACATTTTGTTAATATGTGTTTTCTGAAACCTAGAACAATTTGTAGCTACGATAATAAACGTTACTTACTAGCTACTTACTAGTTAGCAATTAATACATAGTCGACGTAAATAGAATTTCAGTCCTGTTTGAAATTGACTATATTATGTTTATGAGCTGTAGTGACTCATTAACTCTACATGTCCGTTCGTAACTTTTAGAGCATAAAAGTTGCAAAAATTCTGCATATATAAGGAGGGAAAGTTTAGCAGTTTATTGTTTTAAATGTTCGTGTATATAGCGGACGAGCTGAAGGCCGCTTCATGAGGCGCTTAATATATTTAAAAGGTAAAATTGGAGTGAACCAGGTGCGGTGTCGAGCAGTGTCGGACAGTGTCGGGCAGTGTCGGCTAGTTTCGGCTAGTGTCGGGCGGTTCCGTAACTCACGAGCGACCTTAGCGCTTTACGCAACAAGCCCGACGTGGTGGCCGGCTTTATATGCCAACTTTAACCGCACGGGGAAAACAATAAAAATTAAGAGAGAGCTATGAAAATGTACACCAACTCAAAGCACCAAAAGTTAAAAAAAATAAGCACATAGCAGCTATTATGCAAAATATAACTTTATTTAATAAATACGTTCATCTACTACAAACTCAATAAAAACCGAGGTAATTTTATTTGCAAAACGCTCTAAGGGCAAGCTAAGAATAATAGGTAGTTAGGTAGGTATAAGTAGGTATATAATAAGTCTGAAACAGCCGAGTTCATTTCACTTTTAGTGAAGAATGCACCGTACCGTTGTTGGAATTTAAAACGTATAATTAAATTAATAATCGCTTTACAGTGGACGTGCTGGCGTACATTTGGAAACCGTTGCCTAAACATCGCGCTGGACTCCGCGTGTTGCAAGCGGGCGGGCGCGGGCGGGCGCGGGCGGGACCAGTTGTTATCGCGGAAGCCGGTATTATGTGCGCGCTGCCCGTCTGTCACTAATTGTAAACACTATGCATACAATACTATGTGTAAATACAAACTTAAAACGATATCTAACTTGTATCGATACATATACTCTTTCACTGTATGTTCTTAATCATTTGAATTATATTCTTATACGTTTCAAAATTAAAATAATATTGCGACAGCAGACATTTAAAGGATAATGTACATCAACGAGCTCGATTACTGTTTAAGATGATCACTACAATAGCCCACGAGTTCAAAAACTAGGCCGTTTTAGGGTAATTTAGGGAATACACGAAGTTTTAAACCGCACCTGCGCTAGATCGCGTTATGAAACGCGCCATCAATAAACAATTATAATTTAGCTATTCATATTCTACGCCTGTAGATAGACGATCGTGGATGTAGCTGAAAACCGCCCCATGAGTTCTGGGCCTTAATGTCTTCAGCGGGTAAAGTAGGGCGACCTCGACCCCGGCCATCAGTTCCATGTCGCTGCGCGTGTGTAATTTCTTAATTACGCATACCTCATTTTTTACTGAAATGATTTGATGAAAACAATTTTCAACTTTGATGTTAATGAAACTAGGTAAATTTACTTTTTAAAGGTATTCTAAATAATCTGCAAAATATTTATGATAGATATTTATGTTTAATACATATACTGGTTTATACTATTAAAAAATAAATAAAAATCACACTACTAATCTACTCCCCAATTAGATTCGGCTTTAGTATAAATATACTGACTTCGAAGGGCTTGACAGACCGTATAATCTCGCTAGATGTAGGTTAGGTTCGAGCACTGCGGCCATATTAAATGAAACTCAAACAGAATACAAACACGAAATATAATATGTATCCTTAATACGCGCACAGAACACTTCACGGCTGACCCTGCGTATTGCACAATTGCTGGTTATTAACATTTGCGGCTTATAAATTATCATTTGCCCATAAATCTCAGATTGCCAATCTACGCTGTAAATATTTCGTAAACGTTATCCTTGAAAAATTAACAATTTACAGACATAGACGTACAAGGCATGAATATATAAACTGACATTAAATACTCTTTTATGTCCTGCTGTAGTGTGTATTGTTGTTTCATGTATTTACTTTAAGTTACTTTGTGAAACTATGTAACGCTGCTAAGATAAACAGACACATCGAAGACATTAATTTTAATTTTACCTACATTTTATGAACATAATAAAGTATAGTAGTTGTAAAATCGCCTACTAGTGATTATCATCTCGGTCATGTCTCGAGGTTTCTACAATTACGAACACACATTGTTGTAATTGTCAGCGCAGACGACGCACTGTCAGGTTCAGGCCCCATTGTTCAAGGAGCGTCAACGCTCGCGTGACTATCTGATAATGGACATTAATCACTCGTTGCTCCTCTTTCAACTTATACTTGACTACCATTTGAAATAATTTATATGCATATAAAATTTGTTTGTAAATTGTGTGATAAAAATATGTATATGACAGAACTCAACGATGTATATGACAGAACTCAACTATAAGATATGTACTAGGTTTCGACCCTCAGATTCATCCTGCCAGGATCTGACAAAGTAGCTTCAACTTTAAGCCTTCTAAATTCTATTCAACTTTTATTTGCTAAATAAGAAAAAAAGCAGATCTTAATAGCCTACTATTGACCGAAAATAATTTACATTGCAAAAGAAAAACTATAGCCGAATGAAAATTCGTGCGAAACTGAAACCGAGCTTCATCGATACAAGCTTCGTAGCCGCGACCTACATCGATGCGAGCTTTGATCGTTATCGGATCTAATGTAGCGAGATAGCCCGAGATGTAACGAGGGTAGAGCGGTGCGGCGGCGGCGGCGGCGCGGGTCGAGGCCGCCCGCTGCGCCGCACGCGACCACATCACATCGCGCCCTCATTCGAAGCTTTGCAGATAACATGTCAAAGCAAATCTAATCTAGGTAATCGAAAATGTTGAAGAATGATTTAAACGGTAATAAATCTACCAGGTAGCTAGGTGTTCCGTTAGGAATATACTGTAAATAAAACTATAATACACATGTTTTGATAAAGTCAAATTTAATTGTCAAGGTACGCTAATGGAACATTTAGTGCTGAAGTTACTTCAGACTATATAATTTATCGATCAAATAAACAAATTGTTTTATGCTTCTTTATATAGCGTTTGATTAATGGACTGTTTCAACTTTATTTTCGGTGTAATATGTGATATATACTTTATTGTAGAAGCGAAAAAATAAATTCACTGACAATATACGATTAAAATTTTCTAATACTTATGTGGAATAATGACTTGAAATATTTTCAAAATAATCGATTATTTAATGTGGACCGTAGATTCAATATCGTCGAAAATATTTGGTACTCCATTACGCAAAGAGACTACGCTAAAGTATATGACATAACTATTGAAATAAATTATTCGATCACCTTGATTACAATTTTTTGTTATGTGTAATTAGTAAATAGTACTAGGTATTGGTTTTTCTAATGTACCACCAGTATAGTTCTTTATTCAAATGACATTTAAAAATTAAACCACAACTTATTTATGATTACTTCGGAAGATATTTCGAGATGGAGAAAAACTAGCGCAAGAAACTATAAAGGTTATATACAACTTTTTAAACGCAGTTTTTTTACTGATATTAATAATGTAATATTAGATTTTAAAAAGTTATGAGCTTTACCGAAGCTTAAAATAGGTATGCTTTAATAGAGATTAGTTTAGTGATTAGCCTTGTAATTGCCTATAATTAGTATCCGGCGGCTATTCGAACGTCCACTTGGGAAAATGACCGGCAGCTTGATGGATAAGGCGTCGTGGTTATATAAAATCCGGCTGGCCATGAGACGGCTAATGGTAACGAAGTACTCAAATAACATCTAACAGGTGGCATTTATGTTTTTCAATAACATTCTAAACGTGAACCGAGTGTAATGTAAGCATTACACAAGTACGTTCGAAGAAACGCATAAAATTATTTGATAGACGGTGTGATTTTGAAATGCTTAGGTTTTAAATGATAGAATTTCCTTTTAAGATTCCACTTATAAGACTTATAAGACGCGTTGTGATGATTGTATAATATTAACCTTGAAAGTAACTTTAGTATATCTGTTTATTTTGAAACATTGTATACAATTTTTGTTTTTATTTATATGGCACCGGGTACAAAGTTCACCATTGCGATCCGTGATCAATATCAATGATCGCGATCGAGATTAGAGGTAGAATATACTTCATACTCCACACATCTAGTTGCGACACATCATCCTACTGACACATCTTTTGATGCATCTGATCAAAACTTATTAAATTATGTGGATAATTTGAAATCATGTTGATCGCATAATTGTAATCCAGATTGCATGAATGAACTCATTCAATATATTGATTTAATGTCACCTATTTTATATCAGTTGGTGTTAAAACACGCAGTTTTACCTTAATGTAACTTTAGGACCGTAGGCCGTGGCGTCTGTTTATATAGGCGCGACTAAAGATACCACGATTGAATGTATAATGTTGGAGCGTAATCCTCTGACCCGTGATCCCGAGAATTTATTAAGTAATCCCTTAAATGAGTCATAAGTTAAATAAATAGAAATATATTTTATTTCATTATCATGCTCTTGTTACTAGTATTCTGTAAATTATTACATGCAGAAGTGTAGCAATCAGCCAGCTTCCTCATGAAGACTGGTGGTTGGCGGAAACG
>DWPV01005938.1:0-11929 GCA_018251915.1 Urbanus proteus proteus
ACATGACGTGGCGGGGCTTTTTATTCGCTTCATACATCCGCGCAAGGTTTATTGTACGTGCGTACGTACACTCTTTCGTGTCATTCAATATATTTCTCTATTCAAAACACTTGTAATCTTGTTCTATTTCACAGTGGTATTATTAATTTATCACTATTCTCAGACTAAAGAAAAAATAAAATACCTAAAAAACAATGCATTCACACATTATCAATTATTTACCTTTGTATCCTTGGCAGAAACACAGCAACAGCACAAAACATAAGGGGGCATAGATTGTCAATCATCTTTGATACAGCCACATAGTTCTCATGCAAACTCGCTATTGCAATTCTATATGCTAAATATACTGCAGGTGCTCTGAAAAAAGTTATTCATAAAAAGTAAATAGCTTTCAACAGTATCATGAGTTTATTGCTTTTATGTCTAAACCAGTTGATCCTTGCGGTTTCACCAACATTATACATAACAACACCAAAAGTAAAAAGGAACACATATCTACACATAGGTGACACCCAGGGGGAGCGCGCTTATGAATGTTTCCTAAAATTAAAGTATCCTATGTTCCGCCTTAGACCATCAGCTATCTTCTATTGAAAGTCCCGTCAAAATTAGTCATTTAGAAGATTACCTCAGCCTCAGATAGACAGATAAATTTTTTTATTAATTCCATTTGGTTATAGGTATCATGCATACTTTCATATTGAGTAAAAAAAAATTCTTTTGAAATCATAAACAGACAGTTATTTCAATTATATTTCTAAATAGTGTAAAACAATCTTACTTCCTTAAACTTTTTTTTAATCGACAAAGTCGCCACATTGGAGACTCATCATATAAATTTGTTAAAACATAAATTGCTTCTACCAGACTTCGGTCTAAGCTCTGTTGGTTGCTCTCTATATTGCATGTTGACATGCTGTCCATGAGAATGTTTATATCTAATGTATCTGATGTATTTTTCATATCGAGTTCATCGTAACAATAAAGACATGTCTTGAGGCACTCCAATAGAAAATTCCTATTAAGTGTTGGGGAATAATCATTTAGTGATTCCTCACATAATCTGTAATAGGTAAAACAAAATGAGTAATGTATAGTACATTTTAGTGATGCAAAGTATAGAAACCAAAATCAAAATGTATTAAATAAATTCAATAATGCGACATATTTTTATTATTTGCATTATATTACTTTAACCATAAGATGAACTTACAAGTATCCATAATAAGTGTGAAACCTAATCATAGGTTCAAGCAGAATGATTCTTAGTTTTGGTTTCAGCTCCTGAATAATCATATCCTGCCTGACAGCTCGGAGGCGGTCTGTTACAAAGTTGTATATAACCAATGTTGTTACATCTGTTCTTTTAGTTACCCTGTAAATAATTATTTACACATAATTCCAATAGAAAAAGGTGGATCTTAATTTGTTTTATAATTAAAGTAAGGGAAAAGTATGTAGAGTGAGTGACCACTATACAGGAGAAAATCCTACTGTGTGGCTATGAGTGTAGAAAGTGTTGTAAGTTTTAAGTTAAGTGAGTGTTCATGGCTCTATGTTGGCATCTATAACCAGTCTCATACAGAATGTGGTGCTAGTTGAAGCTGTTCACAGATGAATTGCCACTTCCAATTTGGAAAGATGGAATGTAGTTTGCATCCACACCTTCCCGAACAAGTTAGTATTTTTATAGTTAATATTTCTATTTAACTTTTAACATTAATCAACTGTAAATGATGTAGATGAGTAAAAATGAATAAATGTGACTGTATGAGCCACAAATGTATTGTGAACCCAAGATCAAAATTTTATTGGATTACTTAATTAAGAAAATATAACTTACTCAAACAGCAAGTAGTCCACAGTTTTCTTAAGCATGTGGAATGGGCGTAAGTTATGCGCCACGGCCAGGTTTGTGTCAGCAGCTGGTCGGGCATAGCGCTTCACCAACTTGTGCTCCGTTCCCACTACTTCCAGCACATGGACCATCTTCTCTTTCTTGCGTCTATTGGACATAAGATTTGATTACACAAAAAGAAAACAAAGGTGTACGTTAGAGTAATCCAGGAATGGGCTTGGTCTTCCTGGGTAACATTATCTCGGAGTGAATATTAGGAAAATTACCTATTAGGGAAGGCTTATATCCAGCAGTGAACTGTAAACGCTAAGAAACAGTACTTTGCAAGTGACATTAAAAGGCAAATCCTTACTTAGTAACTCACCTGGAAATACCATCAAAATTTATATAATGAGGTAACTTTTGGGTAACTTACAAGATCACTTCTGCCTGGGGACACATAGAGTTACAGGTGCCTTCTATAACTTTAATTTCTTCTTTGTTATCATTATTCGTGTTCGTTCTACAGGTGTTTTGAAAATAATCCATGTACGACATGGTTATCTCGAAATTGTTTTTGAAATGTTTTTACATATAAGTTCTCTTCACGTTATGGATTTTCGATCTTTATCTTTAACAAATTTAACTTAACATAATTCAAATTCTCAATATCGAAAATTCATAATTGTGAAATTGTAAACATCAAGCTGTTATCTGTCATTGCTGTCACAGGGGTCACACTCACCACTCCACTCACAGCTGTCATTGCTGTCAACCGTGAAATAAGAAATTCCCTTCTCTGCTGTCTGTGCTGTTAACGTAAACCAATTTCCCAGATATGAAATTACGGGAGTATATAATCAAAGGAAATTACTTATTACTTCCGTTATTTTTGATTCTAAACATCGTATTATAGGTTCTCTAATTTAATTTAATAAGAATATAAATAAATAAAGAAGTTAAATTATTAACACTAAGTTTAGGTCGTGTCTTTAGGAAAGTAGTGACATTCCGTAACTCATCAAGACTTCAAGAGATAGCGACACACGGTTCTGAACCATCCTATACGAGTTTTTAAAAACTTTCCTAGCACGGCCGCTCTCCATCTCCAAGCAAAGTAGACTTGGGCGCTGGAGAATTGCCTAGAACGGACAAAACACAACCAACAGATTTCTAAGCATCTTTTTTGTGTATTTTTTTTTCAGACCTATTCATATACAGCTCGAGCCGCCCAAAAATTTTATTCCATCAGTCTTTATTCATTACGATACATAATGGATTTAAAAAGAGTAGGTCAATCACTTTCTTGTCTTAAAACTTTCAAATAAAGACAATAAATAGTGAACTGCTAAATCATTGCTAATTTATTCGATACTCGTGTTGAACTGTAACATTTTTACAAGGAAATAATTTTCGCTTTTAGTTCTGTAAGTTCTTTCGCGTGCATCCACTTAATGCCCGTCGCAGACGCTGAACTCGATGGCCTTGAAATACACCTGGAAAAACAATTAAAAAACCTTTGTATATAATCAAAGGTAAAAAAGTGTAATAAAATAACTATAATAGGCATGGTTTGTAATTAAAATATTTATACTGATGTATTTTAATTTTAATTAACATTTTGAAAAGACAACAATCATTGTAACTACATTTCAACATCTTTCTGTTATACCTACATTACAATATATTGACTTAAGTAGTCAATAACTCAATACTTACTCGATCTTTTTCCCGAAAAGATTTTCCAATCGAACTTTGGCAAAGAGCCACGGCCCCTGGTTCTTGTGTTCCTCTTGGCAGAAGGCCACTCTCGCCTTCTGGTATCTGCAGAACTCCTTCAGAACGAGGTCGTAGGGGAACGGATACAGTTGTTCGATACGACACATTGCGATCTGTTCTTCTAGTTTCTTCTCTTTTCGCAATTCGTCGATCGTGATAGCAACTTTACCGGAGCAGAAAATGAGTTTCTTGACGCATTCGGGATTTTTGCTCGCTGGACCACTCTCTCTGATTGCTCTGGAGTACAAAAGATTGACAATTAATGTATGGATACATAGAATTTAAACTCTTGACACTCAAAATTTACATTTTATTTATAGTTAAACACGCGAAGTCCGGATAAATCATATACCGGCAAAATATATTAGTCGTATCCTGGTATTGTCTGAAGAACTATTAACCTCTGGAAACAAGTTCCTGGTAGAAAGTCGGCGAACGGTGATCTATAGAACGGATGCTTCAGTCCAACTTTAGGGGTCATCAGGATGAGTGGTTTTCGGAAGGGCAGCGCTATCTGGCGCCGCATTAAGTGGAAGTAGTTCGCCGGCGTCGTCACGTTACATACCAGCCAGTTGGCTGCTCGAAGCTGTTTCACTATCGCATAATAAAACAATTTACGTATAATGTATTTATACTTTGATAAGCTTTGTGAAAAACAAAAAAAATACAACACACTATGTTAATTAAGTATTTTACTACGTAATGAATTTTAGAAATTTCAGAATTTGTAGGATGCCTACATGCCATATCCTTGTCGTCTAGATCTGGTAAGTTATCTTCGTCGTCGTCCGCTTGCTGCAGATACCGTTCCACTCGACCAGACGAATGTTCCGGACCCTTGAATTAAATGTTGCAGTATTAATTGGTATATCGACATTCTTTCGAGTAATTAATAAATTACTAAAGTTTTGAAGGTGGCGAAAATCACAATCGGATTTACATATCATCTGTTTAAGTTAAAGAAACGATCAGAAAAGAATTAATGAGTAGATAGACATCAAAACATTGAAATATATTCTGATGATCAAGCGACCCCGGTTTTTACTTAAAGCCGGTATTTGGACTATTTGTTACTTACAAATGAAGACGAACAAATAAGAATCACTGCCCAGTGAACCTACCAGCAGAGATTTCGCTAGTTTACAGTATTGTTAACTCACAGCTCCATCAATACCGTGTGGCAGTTGCACCACGAGGCCGGACTGGCAGACCCACTTGCTCTCGCCGTTCGCGATGAAGGTGTCGAAGACTGGCTGCGCCGTATCCGCGAAGTCCCCGTACTGCGCCTCCCACAGCGTCAGCAGGTACGGGCTGGAGTACGAATAACCTACTTCGAAACCGAGGATACCTGGAGGATGCGGGTGCATTATTACTTACTGATCTTCTTACGTGGTGAAGCAATCTCTATAGGAACTGTAGAGAAACATTGGCTACACTGCTGGACACGGGTCTCCACTCAGTGAGGGGGGTTTTAACTTTAAGCCTTAGTTCACGTCGGTGGACAGGTGCGAGTTGGTAGACATATACTAAGTCTATACCGCTTTATTTCAAACTTGTCAAAATAAATAAAAACAACAAGCTTCTTGTCACCAGCTGCTTGTGAATGGGTACCTAGTAGGTAGGTAGATACTTCTGAAACAAAAAATACTAACCAAATTCTGAAAGCGAACTGTTGTGGAGACTGTACTGAGCCTGATCTGGGTACAAAGTGTCCAAAACCCTATAGGTTGCCCCGTCGACGCCTTGGTGATGGTACACGTGATGCCTGCAAAGTTACTGTATTGTAAATCAAAACATAGTATTTTAAATTAGGTATTTACTTATGTATGAGAAAATAACCGGTAAAGAAATTCAGGTAACTGATGAAATGAGTGGTTCACGTGTATTCCAAACAGATGTAGTGCAATCAAAATTTATTTCAAAAGGATCTGAACATAAGATAGGCCACAAAAGCATAGACATAAGAGCAGCACATTGTTTAGTTAGGGTATTCTCGGGTCTCGGAAGTTAAGCTACTTATTTACTGCGATTTACGTTGTTCATTATCGTGGCCTTGGCGCGCATTACACGAGACAAAACACAAATCTACCAACATTGATGATTTAATGGTCCTGTAGCGCAATTTATGTTACCTGTGAGCCATGGTGCCTCTCTCCACATCTTCTCCTGTGAGACGAATGTGAATCTTATCACGCAGCAGAGATCCATAAGCTAGTGCCTCGCCCATTGCCCAATCAGCCATTCCCTCTTTTACCTGTTAAGAGTCTTAACGATGAATATACTTGCCCATAATTGTAGGATCAACGTACAGCCTAACGAATAAATAGAGTATCAATTTTATATATAAATGAAAAGCATACCATCTTCTCTCTATTGGCCAGTATCCTGTTAATTCCTTTGTGCACCTCAAAAGCCCATGGCTCTGGAGGTTTGCAAAAATGCTTCGAGATTGTCGATATTGTGTTTTCATTAATCCCCGTATCTTCGACCTGTAATGTAAATAGTTTTGCATTTTATTCTTTTGTACTTCTTAGCAATTACCTACTCCAGATTTTATGACCTTAGTTTTAGATGAATCTACTCCATTTCATTTTCAGGGCAATAACTTTATTTCTCTAGCTGTAAAATCTTCAATAGTATGCGAAAGGTAGCTTTCGTCGTCATCGTCGTCAATGGTGAAAAAAGACAATATTTTCAATGACCTTTTCCAATGTATGATTACCTATAATACGTGAAATACCTTTGACATTCTATCATACCTTATTTGGATCCCTAGCTTCGAAGAAGCCAGTCCAGGGCGTATCGATCCAGTCCATGATGCTGAGCTTTGTTATCTTCTTGGCCAGTTCAAAGTGTTTGTTTAAGGTGTCCATATATTCCTTCTCCCAGCCTTTGATGTCTGCGTCGGTGACTACACCTTCTGCTTTCAGTTTCGCGCCGTAAATTTGATCGACTGTGACATTTTTATATGATTAAGTAACTGATATCCTGGTATGTTGTGTTGAAATAAGAATACGTAAAAAGTTGAAAGTAAACTGTTTAATTGTACCCTTCATTTTTGTAACCATAAGTATAAATGTTGAGACACTTTGTTTAAAACGAATACATTTATCATCATCTTCATTTAGGATTTAGATTTAATTTTATATGCCTTGTTGTGTTGAACGAGAGGTTCAGGACTGCTGTTACTTTTGAAAAATAGGTGAATTACATAAAATAGTCCATGCTATGATACTTTCCGAGCACCATTATCATACACACAAAGATTTATGAGGACTGGATTATACTTGAAGAAATTTCTATATTACTTGATCTTGCGCATACCAGTCTTCATACTCCGAATCTTCTTATACATGAAGGGCTGCGTGAACATGGGCTCGTCCTCCTCGCTGTGGCCGAAGCGGCGGTAGCAGCAGAGGTCGAGCACCACGTCCTTCTTGAACTTGCAGCGGTACTCGATGGCGATGCGCGCCACATGCGCCACCGCCTCCGCGTCGTCCGCGTTCACGTGCAGTACTGGCGCGTCGACGCACTTTGCCACGTCTGCGGACATGAGCTTGCTAACGATTTTATAAGAAGACGAAGACGACGATTTGAGAAGAAGATTAGGTGACAAAAAATGACGGCTTCTTGTTTTTGTTAAGTATTCCTTTAATATCTTCTCTTTTTTCTTAAGTTCGCCATGTTGATAAATCCATGAATATCTGGTATCAACTCCAGATAAGATTCTCAATTGAGATGGGACACAGATGCCTTGCTACTCCTGAGAACTAAACTGGAACGCCTCGCATAAGGGTGTCTTCGTTACCAAACCTAAATCAGAACAGAGTAGCGCTTAATACTGCTGGTAATAGTAATGGGTAACAGGTAATAGAACAGGATGAAATGTCAGTAGTAGTAAGTTGATTATGAAGGTGTGAGGAGGGAGAGAACAGATTTTTATTAATAGACCGTAGACGACCACTTACGGAAGCACACCATACCGCGAAATACAAGACTCAAGACTAAATCACACCTGAACAGTACGGTGAGCTCCTAGCGAACCGTGGGTCAGTGGTGTACCCGATCTGGTTGTTGCACACGATGTGTATGGAGCCGTGCGTGGTGAACGCCGGCAGGTTGCCGAGGTGCATGGTCTCGTACACCACGCCTTGGCCCGCAAACGCCGCGTCCCCGTGCATTATTATTGCCATCACCTGCCATATGACGCGTGTGAGCCGTAATTTGTGATACACTTGTTCCATAAACAATCAAAAATAGCGGCTTTGGATATGTTTCTCATTCAGACATTTTAGAAAATGGGCGCGATTACAGTTTTTATGGAATCAAGTTACTTACCATAAAAGGTTTAAGAGGAAAATTTGAATATGCAAGAATAGCCCGAAATATCTAGTTTACAGTTAGAATTTGAAGCACGAATACAATCAGCCCCCTTTTCACTACCTACGCGATGTTTTCTTACGATCTCAGAAATGCTAAGATTCCACAATATTTTTCTAAGGCCTAGATTCCAAATTACTTTATGCACTACAAATCATGAAAATCAATCAGCATTCAATAACCTTATCACCATTGGCGTCTCCTTTCCAGTACTGCTCAGCCCTGGCCTTGCCGACCACGACCGGCGAGACCACCTCCAAGTGAGAGGGATTGCAACTCATTGACACCTTGATATACTTGTTCGTTTTCCGAATGAACCTATGTATGTACGTGCCGAGATGGTACTTTATATCTCCTGAGCCCTGTGATTCAGAAATTGAACCGTCAAATTCTGGCAATGGCAATGGCGTGAAAAAATACAAGTACTTTGTCTACCTCTACCTTTACGTACGGTTTTATATTACTAGGCTATGTTTATATGTAGCAAGGTATACGAGTGAAATCTACCGGTTCTTTAGGTTCCATGGGTTTGAACTGAGCGAATATGTCAGTCAGTTGCTTCCGACATACGTTCACCAACATGTTCAGGCGACCTTGCAAAAGAACAGAAATAATTTCTATCTAATTGATATCAAAGGTATGAGGATTACTGTACATTGTGTACACATATATTTTTATAATACTTTATCGTTTTACGCTCACGGTATATTTTATTTTTCTGACAACCATTTACTTCCTGGCTACTGCCGTGGTAGTTGAGATAAGGGAACCTCACCTCGGTGCTGCATGGCCATAACAATAGACTCGACACCAAGTTCGGTGCTGGTATCGACGATTTCCTCCAGCATCACGATCATGGTCTCCCCGCCCTCTAGACCGAACCGCTTTTCAGCTGGCCATTTGGTTGCGAAATACTTTTCCAAACTACAAAGGCATTAAGTATAAACTCATTTTAAGTAAATAAAGTGAAAATGATAATAAACCAAATCAGAAGATCATCGTCATCCACAAATGTACGGGACTTGATATTTTTGTAGTACTTAACAAGGAAACTTCTTAAACCTTATTGAGTTGGATAAAATTACAAATATTCAACTTTACCCAAGTCAACTCTGAACAGGACTCTGAAGTTACATTGGATACAAAGTCTTAATTTGTAGAGAAGACCCGAAAGACTACATTTCGAGGATATTTAAGGGCCTAATTAGAAATTAGCAGCATCTCACAACACAGCTTTCGTCAACCGCCTCATGATGAGTCTCTTTTCGTCGGGCGACTTGTCAAATGCACCCGGTAGCTCCATCCGCTCCCTGATGAATTGCAAGCAATCCAGGTCGTACAAGTGCATGTACTCTGCACCGATAGACCGACAGTATACCCTCTCTAGACGATGGATGATCTCTCTGAAATTTAAACATTGTATTCAGGCTTTTCTTGTGTCTAATATGAAGATGACAACCTAGAGTTGGATCTCAAAATCGTTTCAAATTTTACTGTTGCTTGCTTCCGATGATTTGTTGTCCACCGATTCATGGCTGGAAAGTAGACTACCACGGACCTAAACATGGTTCTTCCAACGATGCAAGTTTGTCTAACGTACTTAAGATACTAAGCTACAGTCCGCACTATTTTCTATTTTTATATTGTATCATTCCAAAATGCGGATCAACAAGGACTATCGAAATCGGCAGAAATGAGCATAAACATGTTTACTATGTTGAAGAACATAACAAACATCAGTTAAGTACGTTCTTATAGTTGTTTTTAAATTGTTTGTAAGTGTAAAGTGTAAAGCATTGTAAAGTGTACTTTATCAAACACTTCAAAGATACCTTAACGTTAAGGACTCTTCCTTTCCTCCAATGAAAGTTCTCTCGGGCAATTTAAACACCATATCCATGTGCTTTTCACCTATAGTGAGTAAAATAATTCAGAGTTGGTACTTTTACATATAAAAACTACATAGCTGAATATTATGATTAGTTATCTACACAAACAAGTAGGTAGCGGATTTACTAAAGGGTTGAATGGGCTGGAGCCTAGGGCGGCAGATTCAAGGGACGGCAAAATTTTGTTAAACGATCGTTTTTTCTTACATTTCGGAGACTTCCGGAGACATTTCGGAGATTTTCCTGACTTGACGAAATGATGACTTATTTGCGCTAACTTCAAGGGCAGCAGCCTTCGATCAACAATAGCGGCAGCAAATTGTGATTTTATGATTACTCGACCATTTGTGCGACCCAAAACTAAAGTATTGGCTTGCAAGCGGATAAATTTCAATAAGCTACAGGCAGAGCCGGATTAACCCTGTAAGAGGCCCTAGGCAGGTCGATACTCAGGGCCCTTTGCCTTTTTAACCGACTTCAAAAAATGGAGGAGTTTCTTAATTCAGCCGTATTTTTTATGGATGTCAATCGATTTCTCCGCCATGGACTGATTTGGATAATTATTTTTTTGTTTGAAATTTGCGTTTTTTTTCGTGTATGGGCCCCTTTTGGACGTGGGCCCCTAGGCAATTGCCTACTTTGACTAATGGTTAATCCGGCTATGGCTACAGGCAAATGTCCAAATCCGCCACTGATAGGTAGGTAGATACCTATAGAAATATTACACAAAATTAATAGTACTATTAATACTGGTAATTCTAATTTATACATACAAGTTTCTAATAAAAAAGCATACATAAAACAGTTCCCAGTTCTCTGGCCACAATACGACACTCCAGGCCTTTGAGGTCGAGTGGTGCTTTCTGCTTGTTTAACAACCATCTTGCGGGGATGGTCAAGCTCAAGGGATCGGTCTTCGATAGGAGATGACCTCTTGCCTAAAATTCAATATATACCTATATTAATTTCCCGCAGCTATATTTAAAACATCTATGTACTTATACTTATAAGCACGCACTGGCGATTCCAGGATTTTAGTTCGGCATCTACTTATACCTTCCAGTTTAGTTATTTCATATATAATTGTTGTAATATCAGGTTTTCCTTACCTGATAACTTCTTATAAGACTCTGGACAGCCAAATGCAGTGTGATTTTTCTTGATGTCTCTTTTTCATCGGCTTCTTTTTTTGGCTTTTGTTCTAGCACAAAATTCAAAATTAATTTTAAATTGAGACAAGGTAAATAATTGTAAACGGTCACGGCTCCGTTATCGACAATCCATATTATGTATAATTTTAAGAAATATGTAAAATAACTAGATAGGTAATACTGAAAAAACTGCTTCATACTAACTGACTGTCGTGGGACTGAATTCGTCTTCAAACTCCTCAATTTGTAAGACCGGGCCATTAAGACTCTCATAGAGGCCATCCCAAGACTGAAAACATAATTTGGAAATAATTATGTACATTGTTTTTTCGTTAGACTAGAAAAACTTTAGTCTTTTTTAACGGACTTTAAAAATTAAGACATTACCGAATCCACCTTGCCCTGAGTCTTCGCCCAGTCCAAGTACTGAGCTTCCAAGAAATTGGCGTTAGTGCCGCTGAGGAAGGACTCCGCTTTTGATGACGACACCCTTATTGCCATTTTGTTCAGGCACTATAAATAAACGTTAGTAAATATCTACCGAGCTCAGGTAAATAAAATAGGTAAATTACTCACCGCCTTGTATTTGAGCCAAAAAAACTACGCTACTTTCATGTATGTTATACGCACTTACACAAAACTAGCGTGGTTTCTTGTTAGTACCTTTAATTTATTTATACTCACATAATCAATTTTATACTCTGACCATGATAGATCTACCTACTTTATTTATCTGAACTACCGAGTGACAAGTTTTTATAGAAGAAACAGTATTTATTTATTTCGAGAGCTTTTAAGGTAATGGTCTTATAAGGGGAGATCCAGTAAAAAGTCTTATCAACCAATAGAAACTGACGTAGATAATACATGAACTGTTTTATGAATTTTAC
>DWPV01005939.1:0-11929 GCA_018251915.1 Urbanus proteus proteus
TGACTAAGTACATACGTTAAGATCTATACCGGCTAAGCGCGCTTAATTACCATCGTCTAGAGCGCAAATTTATTAAAGAGAAACAACATATTCATTAAAAAATATTTATATGGCATAACAACGTTTGCCGGGTCAGCTAGTTATTATATGAAATAACCAAAAATACTGTAAATGCAACGTCTGGTAATACATTTTTAATAGACCTTACGTCAAACATTTGTAATAAGAAATTTTGTCAAAAATCGATCTCAACTATCTAATAAAAAAACTTCTTGAAAATCAGAACACTGCAATGTAGGTACCTCTATTTTAAGGTAGACTTAATATAAAATAGTAAACGTAACAGTATCACCACAGAATCGCATGTGATTTTACCTCATTCAAACTTTTGAAAGCCGATAGTTAATTCCTTTTTAAAAATAATATAACACTACTATAAAATCTTGAGATTTTAAGTAGTAACACGCAAGCGCTCTCATATTACGATGTAGGTACAAATAACGTGGTTAAACTGTTTTAAATCGCGTGTCCTTTTTCGTGTAATTAATCTAATGGACACTGATACAACATTCGATAAGCAAACCTAAAGAAAAAGCTTATATAAAAGGTACAGGTTTTAAAGCTTGACTTGGAAAATACAAAATTTCACTTCAGATAGCGTTTTATACGATAACAGCGTTTTGATAAGAAAGCTAATAAATATGAAAAGTAAACGAATATGGCGTTTTCCTATATATTAACTAGAGCTTAAGAAACAGTAAGTAATTCTACATCACGTCATCTAGGAAAGTCTGTATAACTTCTTTTTAGTACGTATTATTTACTTGTAGAAGTATCGAGCACGCAGTCCACATGAAAGTAAAAGCTATGGACATTTGTAATCTAGACAGGCTTTTTTATATGATGGAAGTAGCAAACGAGCATGTAGTCCACCTGATGGTAAGTGGCCACTGCCACTTATGGACATCTGTAATCAACCCAGATAAGATCACATTCCTACCTGGGGTCGGCCACAGATACGTTGGTATTCCTGAGGACTATTTTTGAACGCCTCGGATAAGTATGTCTCCCTACCCACATCTTTCAAACCAGAAAACATCAGCACTACACTTCTGTTAAAAAGCAGATTTAGGTGTCGCGGTGGTGCCGCCGAAGTTCAACCACAAAGGGCTCTACCACCTTTAATCTTGCCTAAGGTCAGCCCACAGATGCCGTGCTGCGCCTCGGATGAGTATGTCTAGCTAACCACACCCTTCGAGACGCAGCGGTCCTTAACACTGATGTTACTAGACACAGATTAATATGGCGATGGTTCGGAAGTTGAACTATTTTATCGTTCTACCATCCTTAATGCTAACGTAATTTAACACCAATTCCGTTATCTCATTTTCAACTCCTCAGTAAAGCGTTAATAAGTCACGTACGACTAATATAATTAGCTTGGTATTATGCGGGACTATTATCAACGGTGTATAAGGCATAAGTAACGTCTTTGTTGGCTAATTCTAGCAACAAAGGTATCCGAAGCGACTAGGTTGAAAGCGCATTGGCTTAACGGCTATTAGGCGAGCATTATTCATACCTTTAAGGAATAGATTAGTTAAACGGATTAACCACTTTTTGTGCTATTAGTTGAGGGGATTAGTTGAAGTGAAGTGAAGCTAACGATATTTTTAAAGGCTTTTTACTGCGTAGGATTCATGTCTATATTTTATTAATTTAAATTAGCAAATATATATTTCCGGGATACAGTAGGAAATTGCATGTATTATAATATAATATTTATGAACATTGTACTATATTTTCGATTAATCGACTCATTATACAATTGAATAAATATAAGTATTTTTTAAAAACGTTTAACTACTAAGCTAAATTACAGCTTTTTGCTAAAGCTTAAAGCTAATTAACTAACTAAATTACTAACAAATTGGACTTTTCACGTTTTTTTATACACTTTTGTTAAAGGAGCCTATGTTACGCCTTAGACCTTAGTCTTTTAATAAAAATTACGTCAGAATCGTTCTAGCCGTTTTAAAGATTACTACACCCAAACAGACAGGTAAACAAAAAAAAATGCATTTTCTTCATAGGTATCGTGGATAATTTCATATGCATTGTGTAAAAAAACATATGTTGAAACTGAAATATGTACATATAAATAAAATTGGAAAGTTAAAGACTTTGAAATAGCTTTTTCAAAGTAAAACTATTGACTCCTTTGTATATCAGTGCTGGAAAAAAAGAAATGTAGTACTTTTATATTATTAATTTTGGAAAAAAGAATTAGTCTTTGAAAAAAAATATTACTCTTCCGCAACGAAGGCTGCATGCGCGTTGCGCGCTTAGCGCGCTTGCAGCCTTCGTCGCGGGAGAGCGGAGCGTTACCTATGTTTATAATTATGAGTCACATTTTTTGTGGCATCAATGTGAGGCTACCATCCTATTTAAGCTTCATTTCAGATTTCCAGCAGAAAAAACCATTTAGTAAACTACATGTTACGTGCTATCCATACACAGTACCAAACACAAGCCACATTCAAACACTCGAGCTAAAAACCAGTGTCTTTAAGCAAATTCCGACAGTATCGCTGCAACTCGCATGCAATCAGCTTAAATTGACATACATTACACGGCTTTTACCGGACCGGCTGTAATGAGCAACTCTAATGCCTTTTTTTTGCACATTTTTTTTTCTTTGCGCAAGTCTTTTTTTTCTTCTATTTTTTTTCAACATTTTAGATTGTCAATTAACTTAAGCTCTTTTTGCTGTGATTTTTTTACTTATGTATAAATCATTTTAAGTCTCGTGGTACACGCGAAGTATTCCATATTAGTACCTACATGCATCATATTTGTGTCTGGCATCATGGTTTCAATCCAATTTATGTTTGATTTAAAATTTCTATAGGCTTAAAGAACTTAACATTAAGTGAACTGCATACGTCCTTTTCCGTACACAGTACAGAAAACATACCGCATTCAAACACTCGGTCTAGAAACTGGCGTCTTTAAACCCGACACAAATCCCGGCAGTATCGCTACAACTCACGTGCAATCAGCTTAAATTGACATACATTAAGCGGCTTTTACCGGACCGGCTTTAATGAGCGACGCTGATGCCTTTTTTCTTTGCACAAACCTTTTTGCCTCCATTTTTGTTCAACATTTTAGATTGTCAATTAACTTAAGCTTTATTTCGTGGGAATTTTTATGCTATAGTACATAATTCAACTAATATATACCTACATCTTAAAATTTTGTATTGTTATTGATAAAATATAACCATATAATAGTGTAGCTATATCCTATTGTCTTTTTAATGTGGTGGCAAACGACCATGCATTTAACTTTATAGTAAGTAGTCACTGCCACTTACAGATATTTTTGATTCAACCTGCGATAAAATTAAAAGTTCTTAGTTGAAACAGCTCAAATAAGGACGAGTAAGTCTCCCTTACCACACTCATCAGGGAGTCATTAAGTGACATTTTGTCGGTTTCGAGCCCACCACTTGGTGACTGTTTCCTTAGTGAATTATCCAGATCGAACACAACTGCTACTCGAGCTAATAACGCTACTTAGTTGGTGATGGTGGTGGCCGGCCACACCATAAACACATAAATTTACATTGAACTCGGTTGAGCGCATTGATTCATATTGCCATATTTTTGCTCGTATTATTTTTAAATTTATATGAAATATTTTACACCTACCAATGCATCATAGTTCAACTCTCATAGAAGTCGCTTAGAATTGAACATAGCTCTACATTTTAACAAAGATTTACTTAACTGGCATTTTAGTTCAAAAATTAATGTATGGCGGGATAGCGATACGTTTTGTTAATGGTCGCAATATTTTATTGTGGTAATAGGTCTATAATTCAACGTTAGAATATTCACACTAAAACAGCAACAAAAAATAGCATAATAACAACTTGTAAAACCATTTTTCACTGTTTCGGAAACTGTTTTAACTTGTTTTTATATAATGGCGCATAATTAAAGTTTAGTGATATGATCGTGGATAATTTCCTGTAATTTGTTACATATATAAAATGAGGATTTAATTCCTCAAAATATGTAAATAAATTGTAATAAAAAGTATATAATATATTTCACTGAAAGATGCAGATCTCAAACTTAATTTACCTGTTTTATCTTTTAAGTGTCAAGGATCTCCTAGAAAACAAATAAGACATACATTGGAATGTTACTAAATACTTATACCATACAAGGTATAGGTATTGAATATAGATGGTGGTAGAACCCCATGTGGTTCGACTCCGGCGGCACCACTGCCACACCTATTTCTGCCTTATAACAGCAGTGTTAAGCACTGTGGTCAACCTTAGTTAGGACCTTGATCTTATCTGGGATTGAATACAGATGTCCATGGACAGCAGTGGTTACCATCAAGTGGACTACATGCTCGTTTGCTACTTCGATACTACAAAAAAAGGTATATCAAGATCAGTTAAGATAAGATTTAACACTACAAGACAAAGTGAGGCATGAGGAAAGAATCTTAACTGTAAAATATAGCTTACTTTAGCAGTAGCTTATAATTTTACACTAAAGCTTGCATGTAAAATTTATGTGTGGTACGAACGCTGGCAGGTACTGGTGCTCTTTGAAGATAACGCTGCGAAATTTGTAGAAATTTACTCGAAAATTCGCGACACAAGCTCAATATTATACTGTCTATAGAGGCTGTTGTGTAGGTTGTAGTGTAAATGGTAGCTGGAAGGTGGTAGAACTGGTGTGATTCGATTAGGGTTTTACCACCGCTATGTCTATTTTTAGCGTGAAGCAAGCAGTTCTTGCGTTTGGAAAGGTTAACCTAACCTAACTTAATTTAACAATCTCAGTCCTCAGCCGTCGTTAACTATGACCCACTTAAGATAAAGCGGAAATCCTATGTTCTATTTTAAGTCCATTTCAGTTGTCCACGGGCGGCAATGAGTACTATCAGGTAGACTGCAGGCTCATACAAAATTATAGAAAACCTTGTTGGTACACAGCTATGGACTGATTTATGTTGGTTACTCTTTCACGCAAAAATTACTGAACGGATTTAGATGAAATTTTGCAGCCAGAGAGTCCATGATCTTGATTAACATATAGAACAACAGTAAACTACTCGTTAGACTCGTACGCATGGGCCTGTGTAATAAAACTTAAGATAAACTTAAAGTTGTAGAATAGAATAACAATATGACGTTACAGTCTCAATCAAACCACAAAGAGCTCGTCTTGAATAAGCATCAAAGAAATCTTATTTCACTAAAATCTGTTATTACACTGTTAAAAACTTTGTCGCAAACTTATGACAAAACGCCATGTTGTTTGCAATAATTCATAACGAGTTCATGTAACAATAATAACGAAAATGAATGACTCCATCCTTTCTCCACAAAAGGTTTTTGTTGAGTTGTAAAGTTCGAATAAAACAGTGACAAAAAAGCAAACCGGCCCTGAATTAGGGTTGTCAAAAGAATTTTTAACACTTTATTTGTTAGAATTTTATTCGGTGTTTCCTTTTTGTTGTACATTTGTACAATTAGTAAAGTAACTGCATAGTGCCACTCAATTGGCATCTGGCAGTTGACGATTGGCAGACCTCAGGGTATTGGCGTTTTATGAGTGGTCCAGATACCTATATCCTTTTGTAAAAGTTCATAGAAAAGTGATAATGACTGCTTAAAATCAGTTTGATTGCATTTATTGAAAAAAAAAAATTAAGTAAATATATATTTAAAATACGTAATAGGTACCTATAGGTTGCTATAATTTATTTAAAAATCCGGGACCAATTACCACATTAAAATATTTTATGATAGAGTTCAACAAATACTAATAGTTCGTTACAAAGATTTCTCAGAGTAATTAAAAATTTCTACCCAAAATATGGGCCTATTATTTACTCTAGCAACCCTATGAGCCCTCAAATAATCGCGTTGATGAAGGTCATTCCTTCCAGATTCTCTTAAATATGTACATTATTAAACTTCCTTTTGTTCTTGCCAGTACCTCCTCTTTTATTTTCCCTCCAAAAGAGTATCAGATGAATAATTTAGATGTTATTAAGCAACAAGGATAATCCGAATTATATTTCGCGATCTCTAGAGGTCACCGAGGAGTTATAAATACTCTTTAATGAGATCTTCCTTTTGCGTTAAATTTGATAGAAATATTTTTACAGGTGCCTAGGAGTGTACCTTATAAGATTCAAAGCTGAAATAATTTACTTTTAAATAAGACTATAGTGATGGTTTAGGAACTTTACCAGCAAATAATAATAGACTCAATCATTATTTTTGTGTATAAGAAGACGTTTTTAGTACCCATTTCTTGGATTATGTCCCTTACTTGCCTTCTATGAAATCTAATGAATGCTTTTGTGAAAGAATAATACTGTTCCAGACTGACAACACCAAAATACACACAGACTTAACTATTCCAAAAGCTCTCTTACTACGAAAGGAGGTAGGTAGGCTCTAGGTAAGAGGTTACTAAAAGGGGGCTTCCGGGGTTGGAGACGGCTAGAATGGGAGCTCGAACCATCCATTCAGCGACCACGAGAAGGACGGCGGTATTGGTGGTCGCATACCGCCGTGCACCAGATGGAGCGGCGAGCGTAGCACTTGCCCGGGACTAAGCCCGTTGGGGCATCGCGCTCGGAGGACTCCAGTGAAGATCCAATGGAGAACCTGGAGTCCACTTCACAGCGCTGAGGACGGACAAATGAGGGTTTTAGTGCGGTAAAAATCCCACATAACCCGACGTCGCTCCTAAGGCGTCGGGTACTTTGATAGTTTCCCCCTCATAAACAAAAAAAGGTAAGGCTGACTAGAAAACTCATAAGTAGTCGAATATGTTAACTTTATAATAAACTAAAAAAATACAAAACGTTGCAACCTTCGAATATTTACTTCAAGTATTACAAAACGTGGAATTCACAATTGACTTCCGTAGTTTCTTTGTCTAGTTCTGAGTTACAAAAGAGTTTTTCCACATGTCTAACGAACAAGCAGTTTGCTTCTTACAGTTTCAGCTTCAAGTAGTGTGGAGTATTTTATTTAATTGTTTTTACAGGTAAATACTTTGAGTGCATTTTGTGCCACTGAATATATGTATTATGAAGCAAAGAAGTAAAACTCAAAATTTAGTAGTTATTTAAAAAACATAACCTTTTTTATAAATAGACGTTGTAAATTTGGATGTTATTTTCTTACTACGTTTCGTAGCAAATTGTTTTAAAACTATATTGTCTTTTTTTCTTGTAAAGTGCAAAACAGATGTTTATTGACTATAAAATCAGCAATATACTTTTACTTACTTTACTTAACTTTAAGTGATCTCCAGCTAATTTAGTACTAAAAGTGTTTTCACACTTTTCCTCCAGTAAAATAAAATTATTGTTCTTGTAATCAAAACTCAAAAAATGTCACATTTGAATTTATGACTCATCGCTTATCCAACAAGGCATATGCGTTAAATATTTACAACGACATTTAAAAACATTGCGACGTGTTCAAAAAACAAACTGAATAAAATTCATGCAGCGAAGTGCTAAAAGCATTGGATCTGGACCGCAGTTTGCCATTTTTAGAGATTACATTTCACAGGACGGATTCGGTGCTAAATTGTGAGTGATCCGACGCCATTTACATTCGATGTTCCGACGTGACACGTGACGTTGCTGGTTTAATGATTTTGGACTGTGTATCAGCTGTATTGTCTGTTTTTGTTCTGGGATGGGGGAATCTTACTCCGTTAAACTCGCAGATTATTCCGTTATCCGTTATCAACCTCAGATAAGACCAGTGTCTTATGTGTGGATGGCTAAAGATGCGCTTTCTGCGATGCGATATCCCTATTAAATGAGTTGGAATATCTCGGATAAGTATGTCCCTCTTACCACACCTTGCAAACCTTTATAGCAGCGCCCAACGCTGCAGTTATTAAGTAGAAGCAGATATGGCGGTGATACCTGTGGAGTTAAGCCACAAAGAGTTCTGTCATCCGTAATCCCTATACGCTATACGCTTCTAGTACAATAAAATAAATAAATAAATAAAAATAAATAAGCCTTTACAACTGAGTTAAAGGATATCCCTTAATTTAGTATGCCTCTTGGCAAAGGCCTCCTCCAACATTTTCCACTGTTGTCTATCTCTTTTTTTTTTCTAGTACAATACGTGTGTAATAATGTAATGTGTTATGTATAGTATAAAACAAAGTATTTTCCGTTGCCTGTCCCTATGTGTGCTTAGATCTATAAAACTACGCTTTTGATGCGTACTTAAAACTACGATTTTGATGCGGATTTTTTCATGATAGTAATTAAAATGTGTAATCTAATGCATGCTAAGCCGCGGGCAAAAGCTGTAATGTATAATCATCATCATCATCATCATCATCAACCCATTATTGTCCCACTGTTGGGCACGGGTCTCCCCTCATAGTGAGGGGGATTTAGGCCTTAGACCACCGCGCTAGCCAAATGCGAATTGGCAGACTAATGTAATGTATAATAATAACATGAATTTGTTCAAAATCCGTTTCGCAATTTTATCGATCTAAGCATACTTAAGCATCAAGATATGCATAATTCCATTAGAAATAATTATAACAAGTGCCCCATGTCATTGGTACTAAAAATCTAAGCTAATTACCCACAAGTTGTAAGTTATGGCGTGTTCCGTGTCTCTCGTAGTGGATTTAAACAATTACCGCTCATTAGGATGCGGAGAGCGACTCTTTTGTAATGCTAATACATTGTTTTGCCTGTCTACTGGTAGATAGTTGGAGACATAAAGGTGCACAGTTTTAATTGCTCCTAATTTGTTATTTTGAAAATTTATCAAAAGATTTTCAGGGTTTTACGAATAGGGACTGATTGATAACCGTAATATACCGTTTTTATTGTAACAAACGTTAAAAAATAAGTTACAAGCCGGCAACAGACCATAAACGTATTTATAATATTAAGCAGGATATAGCTAGTATCTGTACCATCAATCGTATAATAATATAGACGCTTATACACTTACAGCCCCACAGTAGAATGCACAAACACCCAGACCCAGAACAGAAACCTAAATTCATCATTCAGATATCTGTCTGCCCTGGGATCGAACCCGAGACCCATTGCGCGCCAGATCGGTATGGTGACCGCTCCGCCACGGGAGTCGTCAAATACATACAATACATACTTACTCTTTTAAAGGTGTACCATATTTTTTCTGCCTAATAACAACCGTGTTAAACGCTGTTATCAAGACTTGAGCATAGATGTTTATTTATTATAGATGTCCATGGGCGGCAGTGACCATTTACTATGAGGTGAACTGCCTGCTTGTTTGCCACTTCCATATTATAAAAAGGACTAGATCGAATTGAAATAAGATTCCCTGGAGATGTTGCTATTAAACTCGGATAGTAAGCGCACGTTCGAAACTATATCTCAGATTCGTCTGGGGATATGTCCACGTATTTCAGACTCAGTAGTGAGATGAAAACATTAACTAAGTAACGGTATAGACTCTTACTTCGAACTTTTTGGTTCTCTGATCTTCGGTTTTGCTATTACTCCAGTATGTCCTAAGACGTGCAAGATCGCAAACTAAATTATCCAAACTTATCGGGACGATATGAATCGTAGTAATTCTATGTTGGACCGTGATTGATACGGTTCTTTCAAAATATTAGGAGTATTCAAAATATTAGAATAGTAGAAGTTTGCGAAAGTGGTTATTTTATGTTTTTCAAAGGTGGTAGAACCCTATGTAGTTCGACTCCGGCGGCACCACTGCCACACCTATTTCTGCCTTACAACAGCAGTGTTCAGCGCTGCTGTGTTCTGGTTTGAAGGGTGTAGTTAGGGAGACATACTTATTCGAGGCGTTCCGACTCAGTCCTCAGAGGTAGCAACGCAACTGTGGTCAACCATGGGGTCCTTGCGGTCTTATTTGGGGTTCATTACAGATGTCCACGGGCGGCAGTGGCCACTTACCATCAGGTGGACTGCATGCTCGTTTGCTACTTCGGTCATATAAAAAAATGTAACAACGTAACTAATGATTTGTAATAGGACTTAGATATATGAAATTGATTACACACATACGGACAACAGTGATGAAGTGGATTGCATACTAAATTATTATTTTAAAAATATACTCTATTCCTCTTATCTTAGTAGGATAGATTAAGAATTATAATTACAAAAATATCGTTTTTAACATCTGAAAGATAACACATTTTGCAGCATCAGTCTGACCACTCAATATTCGATTAACTATTAATATTTAGGTCTTCAGAGTATCATAAACATTACTTCTATGATACATAACAGGGTAGATATTTAAAAGTTTAATAACATAACAGTGAATAAAATACAATAATATTTTGACTCGTTTTTTATGTGAATGATATTATTAAGTACTATTTTATAACGTCATACACATCTTTGCCAGGTTTACAGGTAGCATTAATTTTTAATCTTGTGCATATTTTTTTCTAACCGTACCTTATGAGTGAGTGCATCATTAATCAACTAATTGGCTCCCCCACACTTAGTATTACATTAATTCCGCGTACGTTAATCCACAAATTTAAAATATATCCCTTCAATATGCATCATGTCCACTTGAACACGGTACGTCCATTACGAATTAATAGAAACGTAAGGCGACTTCACACTATCCGCATGAACTGGACTTACATCTTTTCTGTGATAGTTATGGAAGGTATTAAAGATACTTAAGCACCTTTTAAAGTGATAGAACGCTTTGTGGATTGACTCCGGCGGTACCACCGCCTCATCTATTTCTGCTTTAAAACAGCAATGTTGAGCGTTACTGAATTCTGGTTTGAAGGGTGTGGTAAGGGTAACTTCTACGTTCTATCACTTAACGAACGACAACACATTGTTTTTACTTTTACCTACATTATTATTCTCATGAAAGTGATGATATTGTATTTTATGAGAAATAAAATCCTTTGACCTGAACGTACTCATTCGAAAAGTTCCAAGTAAGTACCCAAGGGTGACAAAATATTTATGACCGAACTCAGTTAGGTCTGTGATCTTATCTGGGGTTGTTTATGTCCATGAGCGGCAGTGACCACTTACCAATAGGTGGGCTGTATTTTCGTTTGCTACTTCCATACTACTGATGATTCCATAATATAAAAAAGAATCTTCCTCAAACATCATTGACAGGTATTTCAGGTATTTCATTCGAGTCAGAAAACTCGTATAATATGCATAACTCATATAATATGCATGGTGCTGTAACAGACGATATGGTGTAAACAGCCCCTAAAAGTTGCGGTTGGGTGCTCGCAGTGTTCCCATGATTTCTGGTATAGGGGATCGCTATGGGCCTATTGGAAATTAAATCGAATTATACAATATACATGCAAACGTATACTAGTAGTAGTAAAATAACGAGCCGTATGTACAATTATGTGTAAAAGAAACATAAGTCAAGAAAACGCACGAACGAATACGTTTGTTAAAGGGTAAGGGAATGAACAGTGAACACATGACAAAAAATATTAGAGTCATGTGTTCACTGTTCATTACAACGCATTAAATGAATGCTTTTTAACAGACTCATGCTACGTACGTAATAACACAAAGATAACTAACACACTATAAATGATAATTACAAAAAAATCCTTTTGTCACATGGACATGACAATTACAAAAACAACCAAACTTGAAAAAGATCTAAATTCCTTGTTCTTACCGTTTCTTAACCGGGAGTTGAAAACAAAACCATGCATATCAGAAGTAAGACTACACAGGTTGAATACTATCTACTTGCAATACATGTAAGATAGTGTTCAACCCATGTTAGCATAGGACGTAGTTTAGATGCATCGTCACGATCAGACGTCGGAGTGTGCACGCT
>DWPV01005940.1:0-11929 GCA_018251915.1 Urbanus proteus proteus
CGCAATAGGCTCTACCACCTTTAAAATTTTGGGGGTCCGTCAAAACATTCGCTAGTCAGAAGGGGTCCGCCAGCAAAAAAGTTTTATAACCTCTGTAATTAATAATGTAATCAAATCTTTAAAAAAATAACTCACTTCTTATTTATCGCATCGAAATTAAACTTTGTATTTCTGCGTAGGTAGAATGTCAAATAGTAATTTAGCACCATGAAGATAATCTGATAACAGACCTAGGAGGTTGATGGTGGAAATCCTTAGTGGCTACTAGGATACTTCTTCGGTTTGGCCTCAAGATTAGTTTTGACAACAATAGATCGGTGCGTGATAAAAACGTGTTTTTTTATTTTCTTAATCTCATCTTTTTATAATAAAAATAAAGTAGCAAGAAGGCATGAATTTAGCTGTTGGTAACTGGTTACTGTTGCAAATGAACATATCAACCAACTTCATAAACATTTTATCTGATGTATCTGATGGAACAGCAATCCTGAGGAATAAGATTTTCGCTTCATTGTAAACGAGCCGGCAACCAACCTACCAGCAAAACAAAAACTGATTGAAAAAAATGAAGTGACGGTGGTACCTTCCACGTGGAACTATATCCACGCTTTTCTAATCCTAATTATTATAAATGCGTATGTCCGTTTATTTGTTTGTTTGTAACGTCTTCACGCGTTGACGACTTAACCGATCGTTATGAAATTTTGCGCATACATTGCTAGGTGTCTGGAAAAGGACATAGATTACCTTTCATCCTGAAGAAAGATAGTATTCCCGAGGGATAGAAAAATAACGTTTATACCTACGGCCTCTTTGTGTAAATGTACACATGTAATACTAGTAGTATAATAACCGTAAATAGTATAATAACCGATAACCGTTGGGAAAGAAAGGTCCTCGAGTGGAGGCAAAAGGAGCACGGGTCACGCCGGGACCAGGTGGACTGATGACCTGAAGAAGACCGCGGGAAACCTCTAGATTCAGAAGGCATTGGACCGGTTGGAGTGGCGCCATCTAGGGGAGGCCTGTGTCCAGCAGTGGACCTCAAAAGTCTAATGGATGGATATCTAAATTAAAAATATGTACATGATGTAAATTTCATAGACAGAAATGATATTTTAAAATATTTCATCAATAAACTATAGATTAATTTGGCCGTAAGGCCAGATTATTTCATTCGGTTTGCTGATAAGAAATACATATTTTAATTAAGAGTTTAAAAAAATACAAGTAATAACACTTCCGTTACTGAGCATTTTTTATTATTTGGTTGTACTTATTAGGAAAACTAATAATACTTATTAGTTTTTAGTTTTAATACTTTTTAGTTTTTCTAACAGCCATCATCATATAACCCAAGAACAATGAACCTTATATGTTAGAACAAAAAGGTGCAGTGGCAGAGGACACTTACTTTCATATTTTTTTATTTAGCAATTTAAGTTAGCATAGAATTACTCATTAGTCTTATATTAGATTTTAATTAATATAAATTACCTTTCGGTACTAAAAAATAGCCATCTTCAAAATTAAAATCTTGTACAATGTTATAATACAATATTATAGGTACACCAGAAATAAATGTATCAAAAGAGTAAAATGTTTAGGAATTATATCTATAAAATAATCCAGACTATTGATATGTGTGAAACCTTTCAGGTTCAAATACAAGGACGAGTATGAGAAATTCAAATTGATCCTCAGTGCAATAGCGTTTGTTCTGGCCGTCGCAAATCTGTACATAGATTTCAGGTAAGTGCTTCTTATCTCATGAAAAAGGTGTACAATGTTTTTTTTCTACAAAGGAGAAAATGCATTGACATCATCATTAACATTTTTTTATACGAATAACCACATATCAAAAAATGTGACAGCCCGAAGCTATATGAAAAATCATCATCATAACATAATGGTATGATCTTATTTCTTTTTGCTCTCATAGCCTAATAATGGTTAGTGTTTGGTTTGTATCGTGGAGGTTAATGACATACACCGACGAAAACACAATCACCGAGAGCAGAAATCTATTTTTTTAATCAGATATGTCTGGCCGGGATTCGAACCCGAAACCCACAGCCTCAGGCCGGTGATGGTCAAATGGTGACTGCACCGTTCGTCAATATTTGCAACTATTCGGTACTATACTGACACGCTTCTTCCGTGTATGATTCACGCGTTCCCCCGCGTGCCTGACCTTTGAAACGCCTATATTATAGAGGCGCTCTGTTTATGTCGGAGATAATCTTGAAAACTGCTCGAGTTATTGTAATCACCCTGAAATGTTTTTCAGACGCGAGTTCTATGCCGTATTGAGAACATATTAGTTTGGTGTTCTATAATACAATAGTTTTTTTTTGAACTTTTGAAAAGGTTCTCTAAGGTTCCCTTACTCTATACAAAGAATCCCAGGCAATTTTGATAGATCAGTTTTGCAAAACTTTCAGCAACAAGAACTTTTCTCTACCTTTTTTAACACATCTACTTATTCAGCCATATATATATGTATTTTTCTTTCTTTTTTTGCTTAGCCATGAATTTTATTGGTGTCAGTGCAAATATAAAGTAGAAATTCCATTTCAGTACAAATACAAATAAAAATTCCTTCATCAGACCTAAAGAATTAAGAATAAGAAGAATTCCCCCTTAAGAATCCCCTTAAGAATTCCTTGGCAAAAATATTAACCAATTTTGTTTTTCAGGCCCTTGCAGTTGATACTGATATTCCTTCTCGTCTGGTACTACTGCACCCTCACCATCCGCGAGAGCATCCTCAAGGTGAACGGCTCCCGCATCAAGGGCTGGTGGCGGTTACACCACTTCATCTCCACCGTGGTCTCCGGCATCCTCCTCATCTGGCCGCAGAACGAACCCTGGGACGAGTTTAGACATACCTTCATGTGGTTTATAGCGTATATCAGTAAGTTTTTTTTTAATAACGACAAGCGTGGAGTATAATTATTGCTAAGTGGCAACTGCTGCCCATAGATGTCTGTAATCAATTCCTGGTAGGATTAGAGTCTGTCGGAGATAAGTGCTGGAACCCTTTATCACCACCAATTATTTGGGATGCAGCAGTGCTTTTTTATATGATTGAAGTAGCAAACGAGTATGCAGTCCACCTGATGGTAAGTGGCCACTGTCGCCCATGAACATCTGAAATCCACCGCAGATAAGATATATGTCCTATCTGAGGTTGACTACAGATACGTTGCTGCCACTGAGGATTGAGTTAGAATGCCTCGGATAAGTTTGTCTCCCTTACCACAACCTTCAAACCAGAATACGGCAGTGCTTAACACTACTCCTCCATCAACCTTAACGCAGCCATTATAAGGATAGTTCAAAATAGTTCCCGTGGTGTATATGTCTAAAGTTGAGCCCCTAAGGCGCTACTCTTAGTCTATTTTGAGTTAATGACAAAAAACTATGAGGACTAATGACTACTTAACAGTAACAATAAACAAAAATATCCATGTTAAAATTTACGAACATTTGTAAAAAGTATTTTTATTATTCCAATTAAGTTTTAAAAACAAGGTTTCCCAAAAAAATCTATATTGCATTAATGCTAATTAAGGTAATTTATTCATTGCACAAATACGTACCGACAACCGTTTAATTATATTTTTAATTAGATAATTATATTCTTATGTAATGGTACGATTTATGTGTGGAAATACCTTTTAAAATATTTTTTTCCTTACTCTTGGTTCATATAAAAAGTGTTTATATAACTTGGTTGAGAAAATTATATGAGATAGTCAGTTTAAATTATTTATATTTACCCAATATGATTGTCTGTTCCTACATGTGGTCCTAACAAATGATGACTGTAAATTCAACAGCTGGTTAAAACAATATTCTTCAATGGTGAACAAGCGGTTTATCTACGATAGAATATCAATATTACGTAGGAATCCTTATGTTTATACTCATTAAAGTAAGGGACCATTTCTTTCAAATGTTTACTTACTTAATTCTTATAAAATAAAATTACGTATTAAGAACCACTGACTATTTAAGTAGGCGACTAAATTTTGCGACTAGGATTAGGCGACTAAAAATTGCAAAATAAAGTCGCTTTCTCTATCCCTATATCCCTATGTATGCTTAAATCTTTAAAACTATGCAACGGATTTTTTGGTGCGGTTTTTTTAAAGATAGAGCCGGGGCCGGTCGCTAGTCATAAATAAAATAAAAAAACTAAAAATACAGAATAATATACACATATAAAATACAGAATTTTATTGTTCTTACCTATTCAACATACATTTAAACCTTATTTCCAGGCGTGGTCCAATACATGCAGTTCAGGTACCAGAGCGGCGTCCTCTACCGTCTGAAGGCCCTGGGCGCCCGCCACAACATGGACATCACCATCGAGGGCTTCCACTCGTGGATGTGGCGCGGGCTGTCCTACCTCCTGCCCTTCCTGTTCGGGGGGTACATGTTCCAGCTGTACATAGCGTACACGCTGTACCACATCAGCTACCACCCCGAGGCTACGTGGCAGGTATGTACTTTGTATATTGTTATGTAGTTATAATTATAGTAGCGAATAGATTAATTGGTAAAGCAATGCATTATAAATGATTCAATAGTTTCAAGTATGTTGGGATTAATCAACGTGGTATTTAATCTACTGAAACAAAAAAAAAACATCTGAAATCCTTACCCTTTGATAAGAGTGGTTCGAAATAAATAGACTCCGAAATTTGTTGATATAAAAACAAAGGTACATATTTATAGATTTTTTTCACCTAAGCTTGTGGGGAAGATTCGAACGCAGATCATCTGCAAACAGAAGTGGAGATTAAAGAGGTCCTCTTAATTAAGCCCATGCAATCTGCCTATATGGCTGTATATTTAAATGGGTACTATTATTCTCATCATTGAAAAAGTATTGCTTTACTAAGGATTTAATACTATTTCAGATGTTGCGAGATGTATTTTCTACACAAATATTGCTTTAAAGTTAATTTCATTACTTTTTTCAGTAATATACTTATAAATTCAGTTTGAAACTTCCTTACATATGAAAAAGTAATTGATTAATTACAAAAATACAATAATTATTTAATTTCTACACCTCTCAAGTTCATTAAGGCGGTTCATAAACAGATTACAATCAATAGGTACTGTCATACACCAAATCAAATCTAAATACAAGGGTCATAGTGTACAGCTTTGACGATGTTAGTGTTTTTGCTAGTTAGAGCAATAATTTTATGATAGTAAGATGCTATGTTATACCAACGTAAGTGTAATCTATATTGCCAGTTGTTTGGTGTGGAAACCGCCTAAAACTTTGTTTATATCTACAGGCAATGAAAGTAACAGGTGCGTGCTATGAAACAATACAACAATATATGAAACAATACAATGTGCTCTAAGTTTACACAGGTCATATCCATCAAAATATGTAATAGAGAAATATCATTTTCTTGCTATGACACGTACCATGTCTGTAGATATAAACGCAATGGTACTCATTGAAATTTAAACCATCTAAATTAGCTTTATTTACAGCAAACATGTACCTACTAATAATTGTAATTCATATCAATATTGTGTACCTATATAACTAAATTGAAAGACAGTGTTCATTAAAACAATACTGTCCATATTATAAACATTGTTGGACACTACGGAAACAGGTGCCAGCACTAAGCATGTCGTTCCTTCTCATCGGCATCGGGAACATGGTGACCACACTCCTCGTGATACCGCAGAAACTGAACGAGCAGGTACCATACGACTGAGGGACGCAGCACGTTAATAGTAGAGTGCATCGGGACGAGCTATTACAATATCATTTATTATTTTACAACTTATATACTGTATTAAATATTATATTTTATAAAATCCTGCCTTTAGAAATGTAATGATTTTTGCAAGGGGGTTATTATGTGTGCATTTGCCGCTAAGGGCGCTAGTGTAGTGTAAGGTCTGAAATATCTGTTGATGTTATACAAGTAAAAATAAACGTTTTGTTATCGAAGAATATGGGTACAAGATTCTAAAAGGTAAGACTGTCACAAAGTAATGGATAACAGTGATATACCTTTACAGTGATTTATATTTATGGTACACTTGGTATATTAATTAGGATTTCATTGCAAACTTGTTGATGCTTATAAAAAAAATTTACAGCATTAATTCGGGATCTAATTCGCTAGTGGCGCCAACTGGTGACTACTGAAAAGTTATTCCTTTTTATCATTTTAATTCGATATTCACACTTACACTACTTCGATTTAGCCATATTTACAGCAATTATTCCCGAGTAAAGTTGTGTTAGATATTGATGGATTATTTTTTCTTTAAAAGATTTGAATTTTTTGCTTTTAAATCATTATAACTACATGGGTGGGATATATTGTTTATTTTTTTTGTGTGCATGGCATCTTATGACGTTTTTATATCAAAATTTTATTGAAGAAATATACTTTTCCAAGAATATTGTCATCAAATTAAAAATGGTTGTGTGAAGAAAGAATATTAAATAGTTGAAATTTATTTCTCATATATTTTTATCTCATATGTAATTTCAAAATAAAGGTTATTCATATATAGATAAAACGTCGAAGGTGACCATATAGTTTGATATTTTTAAATCTTTATCGTTATTGATCTATTTGATAATTCGGAATCTCATACTTATACATATATTTTACACTTGTATGAATTGATATTTTATTTTAAAAAATACAACTATTTAATTTACAAAATATTAGCCTGGTACTAGCTCGTCTCGATTATCTAAATATAATAAGTAGCATTTCCACTGTAATAAGATGTCGACGTAACACTATAAGATATTTTTAAATACTACTTTCGCGTTGTAAATAAGCGTTTTGTAGAAAATCTTTTAACTGAACACGCTCAATATTATCTAAGGACAAAAGAGATACCTACAAACTTAACTCTCCAATTATGCAAAGATGTTATTGAAAAAATCTTATTAAAGTGGAGTAGTGGCAGTTAAGAAACTGGAATGCATTTAATGCTTTGGAATTTTATATTGTGGACCAACCTTGTTTTATGTATTTCGAAGTTACAGTGAGTATGCGACAAGAAAATAGTGGCCTTATAGTTTCAGGTTATGTAATTAATTCAATACTTGATTATTTTTAAATACTTGATCGGAGAGATTTTCACCCTAAGTAACTAACAACATGCAATTAAGAGCCAACGTTAAACAACTAAGAACCGAAGCTAGTTTTGAGAATAGATATTTTAAAAATAACAATAGTCACTATTTTCTTCACGCATTGGAAGTCTAATGTAGTATATATTTTATGTTTAACGCTTTGTAAACGATTCAAATGTTTTATTTGTTTATTTTAAACTTATTAGTCTGTTTGGTTTTGAAATTTAAATTGCTGTGAAATACACCAACAATTACATTTATGATATAGCATTTTAAATTGTTTTCATTGTATATTATAAGTAGTTTTCAATTAATATACATTTGCTTTTTATTTGATATTAAATTTAATTTTTAAAAGTCGACGTGAATAACTAACTAAATAAATAACTAACAGATACGCTTTAAAAATATTTTTCTTTTTAAAATGTGTCAATTTGTAAACATTTTTTACATAAATGTGTGTTATAGCATTAAGTGTATCAACATAACCAATTTTCTTGTAAAAAGTTTTGTTGTAGGTATTATACAAAAACATTACTGCGTAGATGTATTAAATATACATTAAAAGGGAGAAAAAAGTACTTATTAGTATTTTTAAAAATTGAACTATATATCGAAATTACTGATAATTATAACATTGTGAGCATTTTTATGAAGTATGTGTTTTGCTTAAAGATTAAATATAAAATGTATACGACACAAAAAATCACGTGTATTTAATTAAAAAGGGAACTAATTACTTCTCCACTCCTTACTCTAACGATGTTAAAACTTTAAAACCAAATATTCTTTGTGTATTAAAAGCAAATTAATTGTTTAATGAACTTGTACGTTATTTAAAACCATCTTTTTATATGTTTTGAAACATTAATTTGTTGTAATTTGTGGCTTTTATCTTCTTAACTATTTATATTATAAGAGAGCGCACAAATTAACTACACTTAAGTTTTATTTATTGTATACATATACTTTTGAAGGGTTTTTAATAACATATTGATTTCTTTTTGATTTACTTTAGTTTGGGATTAAATTTTTAGCTTTAATTTTCGGTTCATCATATTTATCGTATTTTGGGTAAAATAGAAGAATTATATATGTTCCTGTCATTTTATTTTATGGATGGAAAGCAAAATCTAAAGCATTATACCTTCATATACGAGTTGAATTTTAAGCTTGCATGTATTTCCATATCAAGAGGTATTAGGAATACCGAAAAGTCTGAATTACTGAAAAAATGGTTATTTGCAGCAATAGTATTTTCTTAAAAATGAGCTACCCTTAGTTTCTAAAGGATCAACATTTCTCAGAATTTGGTTTTTATAAGCGACACTATCGGATAGCGCAATTACACAGGTTTTTTCTGAATAAAGTCCATTATTTTCCAGCAAGTATCTTGGTTTGTATGCCCCGCTTTGTTTGTGTCGGCCCCGTTATTTCTTTTCCAACATTCTTTAATTTCGGATCTGGCCATAAACGCACACTTGAAAAATCAATTCTGTACCCTTAGTACGAGTTTGTTACGTTTCATAAATACAATCTCGGTTGACGTTTGTCCTCATTTCTTCCATGGTAAAATTGTAGTACGTTTAGGTATTACAATTTTACCATGAAACGCTGTAAGTAGACATACTCGTAAATGTAAACGAGGAACGTTTCACCCAATAAACTTGTATTTGGCATACTGTATACTTAGCAGACTGGATCGGATCTTATTATAGTAACATCTAGTTCAATAGTAGTTTTAGTGGTAGATACAATTAGATAAGTCGTAGGTTGTAAACGCAAACCGTCCGACTGTCATCATATTTTAGTAGTATTTCTGTTTCAATCACTAGTCATAATTTAATAGATCATTTGCATTTTTTATAAGATTCATGCACATGTTTTAGTAGAAGGTTGTATTTGCGTTTAAGTAGACGCGTTGCTGAAACATTCTTATATTGCATAGTTAAGTTACAATTTGTATTAGGTGGGTTTAACTTTCTATATTGGTTTTACAGGTCTACAGAAATTGTATTTTCTCACTTAAATTACGCAGTAAAATCTGGAAAATAATGTATTGGACAGTGTTATGTGTAACGAATATATAGATCTGTATTTTTCTGATTATATAAATGAATGTTAATTTTAGAAAATTGATTTGGTACTTAGTCTTACTGCTTTGTATATTTAGTTTACATTTTTGTGCAACGCCTTTTTAATCTATTGTTATTATTTATTTTATTTGTAACGCTGAATTAATAAATGTTTTTCAGTTACGACTTCGTATTTTAGTTGTTTTTATTTATTCATTATTTTTTATTTGCGACTATTGACAGGTGCCATACCTGGCGGCTTTGTTCCTTACATTGCACTGTTGCAATATGTACACAATACTGAAAACTATGCGCAAGAAAACTCAAAGCGGCTTGAAACTGCGCTACAAATTGCGTGCTATCGCGTACCGGCTGTCCAATGAAATCGCAGTGTTGGTACGTGACTGAGCATACATACTGTACGTCTCGCTTTGTCTAACTGTTACTATACTATGTCATGTGGCGTACGGAACATAAGCAATAAGAATATCCACGCAACAAAAACATTTGCAGCAAAACTACAATCTTTACCGAAGTAATAAATAGGTACTTATATGTATTTAATATATATTGCGTACTTTATGTTCGAACAAAGTTTATTTATGCTTGCTGGGACTGCCTATGTGAATCAAATATAATATGTACAAAGGTTTTGGTTTTGCGTAAACGCTAGTGTAATGGTAATTTAAATTCAAAAAGCTTACGCTGATATTGCGACACGCTATCAAAATGTATATGGTCAATGGTCATTGGTGGTGGTAAAATATTACCTGCCAGAGTAAAACATTGGCGGCTTTCTTAATTTTAAGGACAAATCTAGAATTGTGCTGTTGCTAGCGTTAAAAATCAGATAGGAATACTATTAAATACTTACCACACATTTATATTTACAGTTAGGTACCTACTCATAAAAATTTGAAATTTTAAAAATTGGTATAGAACAGATCAATAACCGGTTATGATACACGATTGGCGCTAATAATTAAGTTGTAAAATTATTTAAATGATAAAAAATGCATTTTTACTTTTAGAGGCTGCTTACTTTGTTCCTAATCTTATTTCTGTTAAAAAACTACACTTGACTTTTTATATCACGTATTTAGAATATATATTATATCATTCAGTTAATTTTACTATACACAATACGACGATTATCTTCAATTTCCCATAGTTCTCCAAAGACAAGAAAATGAAATGCACTTTGTTATATATCTACGCATGTTACACGCCAGAAATTAGAAGGTAAGATTTAATCAGAAAATAGGAGATCGCTTCACAAGGCCGTTTTTATTGTAAGAAAAGCATTAATTTGTAAGAGTAATAGGTAAATTTAATTTTGAAAATTGGGTCGTATGTAGCATAATATAAAGAAAAAAATCAATAAAAATTAGTCGAAAGTTCATTGCGATATATAAGCTTTCTTTTGTTATTGTTTATGTAATTGAACTTGTGAATTGATTCTCGTTGTGACGTATATTTGTTGCATGTGTTGTATGTAGAAGTTGCTTATTTATTTCTTAATTTTTTTCTGTCATCTAGAAAGTAGTAGTTGTATTTTTATAGATAACACCCCGATATATCTAGTAGTTCAGATTCAATAAAATATCCAAGCTATATCCCTATCAAGTAAGATTTATTAAACATATGGTCTCATTTGTTTTGTTTTGATGATCATGTTATACTTCTAATTAAAATGTATGTTTTATAGTTAGATTTTAAATGCTGAATCTAACGAGTGATAAAGGGCATCTAACACTTTTTGGGACCTGGCATACCTATAAGTTACGCTATTTTGATTAAAACCATATTGCTTTACGTTATACGTTATTAAAAATCATTCAGGTATAATAAATCCATCATATTTTCTATCCATAGTTCATAAGATCCTCTACAATAAAACTTCTCATTGTTATTCACTGATTAACATACATTCTATTACTGATCACCGAAATCGGTTCTTTTTTTAATGGTCTAGCCATTCTATAGGTATGCCAGTAAGGTGGGATGTTGTTTGAAAATCTAATAAAACCCTGCTAATAATTTGCTTAATGGTTACAGGACCAAAAATGGAGACAAAATAAAATGGATCAAAATAAACCGGAGCCTAAGTCTGAATAAATGAGAGTATGATTGACTTATTGTGATCGAGAAACAAGTGATAGAAAGTAAATGTATTATAATATCAATTTATATCAAATCAATAAACGCATATTTTGATATCTTCTGGTCTTTTAAAATACTATTGTTATGTTATTTTATTACTCTGTAAATAAATACAGCTATCTTGACAAAATATGTTTCTTTTTCTTTCATTTCATGTGGTGTACCAAGATGTAATAAAATTAATTAAAACACGATATTGTATTATACACAATTGTTATTTAATCAAATAAATAACCGAGGAACAAATATGCAATTACTTATAAAGTAAGAAAAGTATGTAGGCAAGGATATTAAAAAATAAATGGTCTTCTTGCTCGGTCTGTAAAGAGGTGCTAATAAAAAATTGTAAAAAGCTCTTATTTTCATATTTTCAACATATTTATCAGTCATTGTTAATGGGCGTATCTAACTAGGGATTGCCTCCCGTCTATAAGGCAGGTGTATATGTTCTTATACACTAGTAATATTACACAGCCCTTACCATTGAGGCAATTAGAAATTTTAGCTCTAGCAATGGGTTGCAGAGAACCCGTTGCTA
>DWPV01005941.1:0-11928 GCA_018251915.1 Urbanus proteus proteus
AAAATAGATTCTATATCGGCAGCATTACCCCACAGCAAAATTCCATCACTTCTGGTGAATAACATGGTCGCCTCGTGTTTAAATATATACTGGCTTTATCTTATTAAATAAAATATTAAATCTGCCCCTTATTTTTAGGTCAGACTGGATCGAAGCAGACAATTCTTGAAAACCCCGGCGTGTTGCTAAATCCTGAGCAACCCTTGATAGCCGCGGTGACTATAACGAAGGAAGACGTCCGGCGTCAAGAAGAGCGTGTGAACCGCGCACGTGTCCGCTTGCAAAAAGCTCTAGCAGTTGCATAGGACTGCGCCGGCGACGGGGACTCGCCTCCGCAGTGCTCCGCCGCCGACCTGCTCGACGAAGGCCCCGTCGACCTCATAATGCCAGGACCCTCGGACTCTACAGCATCATCGCCCAAACCTTTGCTAACCGAAACGGCCCCGGACAGTGTTGAGTCAACCTCAAGACTCTAAATTTGTGAACAAATTAAAAAATTGGACTACTGTGTAATCCTAAGGATTAGTGATCTATTCTTAAATTAAATTGCATGACTATGTTTGTATGTCACTACTGTAATCATTATTAGTATTTTATTGATCATAAATCATCCCAAAATTCTAACTCAGCTGTAGAAAATACTCCTTTAGAGTTTATGCATCTTTCTTTTGAGGTACCTTTGATTTTTCGACGTTACAAGTTTACTTCAGAAATTCATGTTATGGCTTATTTCAACAATCATCGATCATGATTGATCCTCTTGGGAGCTCTTCTTTCTATACTTTCAAAAATACTAATGGAAATTGCCACCCCTACCGAACACCCCTCTTGTAACAAGTTCTATGTATAAGAATATTTGTCTATGTGTATGTTTGATTATCTATCTTCTATTACTAGTTGTGTGTGTGATGTGTGTTTTGTATAAGTGATGTTATTAATATGGTATAATATGTATAATTTTGGGACAACTAATTCACTTTCTATTTGTATAATAAATATCTAATAATATATGGACAAGGTTTTGATATGTAGGGAATTTTAAATAACTATTATGTAATTAAGTGGAAAAAAACAATACAACAAAATAAATATATTTTAAATACCTAGAACTTTGTTTTCTCATAACTAGCACATATTGTATAATCAAAATATACATATTTGATATCATTGCCAGCCTTGGATGCGGATGAAAATTTTCAATAAGGCCAGCGCTGTATATGTAATACTTTTAAAATTAATTACATTACTATAGTCGTCCGGCATTCGTCATAGTAGCTAGTAATGCAGTTATGACCAAATATAGTTAATCGTAGGAAGTTGGTCACTTTCGAATACATCTAACCAAATGACCGTTAACATTAATCGGTGACTGAATTGGTTAGCATATATAGGCACGCCTTGTTGCACACCTTTGATTGATAGATTTCATAGGTACATCCTGGAGAATGTTAAAAAAAATTGGGGCACAGGTTTAACACTGTAGGCCTGTGATACAATTTTTTTAATATGCACTTCAAATTATTTCTGGGATTCGAACCTCGAACCCCTAAGTAAGATGCTGCCTTCCTACAGCTCTACCAGATCATATATTTTTCAATAACTCGATACAATTCATAAATTTTGACGGAGTAAAGGAATTCAAATATTTAGTGAAAAGAATGTTAAAAATCAAGTTTTATTGTTCTTTTAAGAAGAGAGTAAGCTTTAGCTGTGCAATGTAACACTAAGTACTTATTTAAGACAGGATCACAACCTTCAAATCTTTGGCTTAAAATAAGAATGCAATACTTACATGGTATCAATTACAACAAAGTTTTCAAAATTATATTATAAGGTATTTGATTTTGTACTTCAAAATTTTGATTAGCATACAACATTTTCTTAAATTTTGGTTTAATTTAATACAGCAAAGATGCATTCAAGTATTATGCATTAAATATACAATAACAATTTAGGTAGGGATGAAGATTTTTCTATTCAGTGAGGGTGAAGTCTGAAATCAAGGAATTTCATAATTAATAATACTTGAACACTGCCACAGCATGTTTTTTTAATGACATGGACGGTTGCTCATAACGATACTGCTGAAGTTTAAGTAGTGGGAAAGCTACGGATCTGCTAATCAATTCATTTACAAACTTATTTATTACTCTTATAAATATAAATGCACAAGCAAAAGGATACTATGATCCCATTTAAACCTAAGGCCACTTTATAAGGTATAATTCACAGTAACGCAACAATATTATAAATTAAATAATTTCAATTAATATGTACACATAATAAAACAACATTAATATGCAAATAACATTAAAAAACATTAAAATTATTTATCAAAAAATTAAAAGAAAAAAATATTATTCTCAATATCAACAAATAAACAAGTACTAACTATAACAATTATGTGAATGATTAACCTTATGGATAGGTGCATTATTTACACAATTGTTATAAGAAGAAAGGAACATGTCAATTAAAAAATGTAACAATGATTCCAGAGGGATTCATTTAATGTAATCTACCCGTAGTAAGAGTTTGTTACCGTATTACTTGATACAATCTTGGTTTACTTTTATGCTAGTTTTTCCATAGTAAAATTTTAGTACCTAAACAGTCCACTAGGAGCGCTGCACGTAGACATATGGGCCCAAATATAATTGAGGAACATTTCACTAAAGGTAATAAACTTTTAATAGAGGTACTTACATAATCAAGTATGTTTATACATAAAAAGGATGGTGATGATATTTATTTCTGTTTCAAACCCTGTTCAAACCAGAGATTCAAATCAATTGATCGATGATTTAAATCTCTAGTTAAAACAAATAAAATTATTAAAGGTGTCTTTTATGGAATACACTTTGATGTGATTTGCTCCTAGAGGGAGCTGTAGCTTTTAACTTTTATACCCTTTTATACTTAACTGCTACGCATCTACTTGAATTTTATTAGGTTTTGATTACAAAAATATCATCCATTTTTATATAACGATACATAGAGGTAAATAAATATATACTGGTAAGGTATTAGCTGGGTTCTGTTGTTTCTTACATAATTATTGCAATAACTACCTTTAATTAAAGAAGAGTTATAAAATGGACTAATATTTAACATTAAAAGGCCACATGCTTTATTCATTTTGAAGCAATGATTATTGAATTATTCACTAATACTTAATAAAGTTTCAAACACTATGATTCCAAACAATGTGATTGATGGCACGCTTATATTAAGTCAGTTGGTGTCTTCTAATGCAACCCGCTTGCGGCAACCAGCCCTATGTTATACTTGTTATGATTAGCCATTTCGTTCATAACTACTTTCTATTCAGGGAACACAGGGAGTGAAGGCCGGCTGAATCAAAGGCAATTTGGTTAAACAATTAGGTAAATTGAATATGGGAGGAGTAATCAGTGGACGACTTAATATAAAAGCGCCATGAAATACAAAAAATAGGAATGTGATGCTTATATGTATATTAATTGTATTTAACTATGAACTAGAGAAATGATATGTTAATAAATATTTCTCATTAATGCAAAGACTAGATAAAACCATAGATATGGGAATGATATAGTATGATATGTATTGGTTACATTAACCAAATTATTTGATCAAGTCCATGGGTAAAAATTTGAAAACAAAACAATTCCTAAAATAAAGTACACTAAAAAATAACACTGTATCATGCGTGATGTGAAGTCAGGCATTCGCCTAGAAATTATAAATGTCTTCCACCTACTGTACATATTGTCAACTCCTTCTAAATTAGCTATTGATAAATGATGAGAAGGTATTCTTTTTCCAATACCAATTCTTCGAAAATGTTCATTAATAGTATTTTGGTCCGATGTCGGCGTTGGCCCAACATTCATCTTGCATGAACATATCCAGTATAAAACAGGACTGGCTGAGGCTAACAGCCTAGTCGACACTTGAATATGCACAAATATTATACAAATTATTGTCAAACACATTACATGCACAACATATACAAATAAGTTTGGATCATTGGCCCCAAAACCTTTACAATGTACCTTTGGCCTATTAGGTATCTTGTGAAGATACCCAAAATTAAATATATTGTCCCTTAATCCCAGTCTAAGACATAATCTAAAATTATTTCTAATGTAAGACATGGAATTGTAGATTATAATAGATAGAATGGGGAACGCTAGCATGAAGTTTGGAATCTGTTTTACTTTGTAATATTTTAAAAAGCCAACATTCCAATAATGACTTTGTACGTAAGAATATGAAAGTGGCAATGTACTATTACACCACGGACTCTCTGCATTGCCTGGAAGGACATATTCAGAGTTTGACAAAAATTCAGGTAAATGGTGCTGATTGGGTACACAAAATTTAAAATAATTATATGTCTGAACCAAGATAAATGGAATGAGAGCTATTATCACAGTAAGGCATAACGCCACACCTGTTATACACAATGGCAATACTAGAACCGGGAGTACTAATCTATGTTTGAGGGTCTTATATTTGTACACAATTTCAGGTAAAGTTCTTTCCATCACATTTTTGAAACTGGTATACAGTATAAATCCTAAGTTAACAAGTCCATTTGATCTAGCAATAATAGAGAAACCAGCTGGTAAGCCACTAAATATATCAATATTTGCAAACCTCAATGTCTCATTTTCAGTACATTTAAACATTGTATAGAATGTTGTAAATGCAAATAATGTCTCAGAGTATGGAGCTGAAAAAAATATACTAGCTGGATTAACACAATACAAAATGACTGATTTATACGCCCTGCACTCACTGCGAAGGACTCTCAAACTCAACTTATGTAATACATCTGCAGATTTTATGAATAAAACAAGATTTACAATTGCTGCAGATATCAACAAGGTGCTGTGAAAATTTACATATGACCCTAATATACTACTTAACAAGTATGCGAAATATCTAACAATTAACGGAAATAATGGTAAAAATGCCAAACAGTTTTCATATGTATACCCATATTGTGCTATGTGTATGAAATATTGAGAATCCCATCTCTTCATGCCGCCTAGTACTTTGTCCACGATAAAATCAGCTCTCGTCTTGCGCAGCGCCGGGTCCTCGGGGCTCATGAATACATTAGCGTCATGATCCGGTATAACGATGTTACACACTGCTTGTAATATTATTATAAAAACTCTTGTACTAAACGCAAACCACAGTATTTTCTGTCTCGGCGAATACATGTTAATAACTGAAACAAATAGAATTCATTGCATATATTTTTATAAGAGCAAACATTAAAGGTATTTACTGCATAACGATTGAATTTAGGAGTGTAACCAACCACTTAATAATCGTTTTTGTAGTGTTTTTCTTAAATCAAATTTCGCAAAAATTTAAACCATTATGCTAAATACATAACTATATTTAATGTTTTTAAGATTTATGCAGCAAAAAAACTACAACAATTGCCGTAATAACGTGATTGTTTACAGAACTTGATTTTGACAGATTAGCTTAGTGACAAAAGTCAAAACTGACAGTGTTTTTTTTCTTAAATTTGTTTTACGACCATTGATCCATGTCTTTTCAAGCCAATCTTCACTTATCCCACTATCAATCAGGGCAACTTAAGCCTTCAATATAACATTGATTCAAAAACTCAATTGCGTTTTTATTTTTTGCCTTCATTATAATGTATTCGAAAGTAACTTTATAAACAGCATATAGTACATGTTTTCGTCAATTATATAAACGCGGAAAACAATTTATATCCGATAATTTGAAAGCATCACTGTATCTTATGGACTGAGAGTTCTGTACAGTAAGTTTCAGGCACATAAAAGAGAAGTTGTCTCTTTCCTTCATGGTTTCAGGTGAATCAAAAAGTTATACTCGTTTGTATTGCTGATAACATATTTCATATAAAAGACGAGCGCTACTTCAAATAGACTTAGGTATTAATCTTATATCATAATACAATATTCTCACAATTAATTCGCGTATTGCCGAGATATAACTACAAAACTCGTTCAGAAAGTGTGAAAACTGGTTTTCAAACTTTAGATTCAACCACTTACTTACATTTAACGAAAATATTAACATATTTTTTCTTTGGGAGAAGATGATTACATAGCCCTTAGATCAACGTTAATAGGATATTACATCTATGAGCACACCGATTATAAAACGGGTTCCAGCATAGGTGTAGGATTCTACTAACGTAAGGTTCCAAGTTATATTTTTTACCCTGAACGTCGCCAATGAGAAGTTATCCTACCTCCCATCTCTCTAGAGATTGTCTTAATGCATTGGTTCTGTCGTAGCCACAAGGGGCAGCTACCTCCTCTAGAAATTCAAAAATCAATCTTCAATATACCAACTGCTCACCCTTCTACGACTCACTTGTTACGCCTGTGTTATTTATACGGAGACATGCTAGCCTAAGGCCAGGTTTTTTAGACTTCTCAAAATTAACAATCACATAGATAATTCTTTTACAGCCAGCGGAAACGTAAGATGTGTGCGGTGATGCGTGTCGTCTCTCCCCGCTAGCTGCTCGGCTCTAGACAGCTAACAGTTCACATCTTCACTTTGAATTGATGGAAGCACTCCGTCCAATGTGCCGCTTATCTCCTTAGCGGTGACCGGTCATAGATTTTATATACAGACACGAACTAAGGATTCGGGATCGGTATAGCATGACACATGTGTAGAGCACAGTAGGCGCATTAGTAAAAAAATGCGCCTAAATGTTCAACACATTTCATAAGGATTTATTAAATAAAACAAGTATTCTTATTTCTTTAATAGTTGCATTGTGTCTCATAATGATATACTTACAGATTTATATGACCTTCACAAATCTAGATTTCTAGAAAAACATCACAGATACACGAGTGATTTCCAATTTATGGAGAAAAACACGTGTATTAATTAATATATAATTATGTGTCTCAAACCAAATTCACAAAAATATTCATATTGTTTTTGACAAATTCAAGATGAACTAAGAATAATGATTTAGCAAATTACTAACTTAGCATAAATTTACCTTACATATTGTTGTTATATATATTATATATCAATGACAATAACAAATTATTTAGGAAACAGTGTGGTAGTTTTGTTTAACTGACACAAATATTATATCATCAATGCATTAAAGATAATAATTCACAATTAAATAGCATTGCTTTAAATACTTACTCAATACACACAATTTGGTATTATACAATTATAACTTCAGAGTTAGTTAGTTAAACGTTGAAATGAAAGTGAGCATTTTGTGTCAATCTTTGTAAAATGTGTGACAGAACAATTTAATATTAAGCTTATGTGTCGCTAAATAGATGATACGAAGTACTTGCGCTCGCCCGAGTACGTTACACTGCTACTGTGTGTAAAATTTTACCATTTGGTAGTGCGTAAAAAAGATGTCACTGCTTCTTCCTTAGTTTCTACAAAATTTGAGCATGCGCGACTAGCGCGGTATATTTACCTTTAGTCCAACGCAAATTGTCTAATATATAGCTTAGGCAACTGAAAGCTTTAGCGCGTAAGTAGTGGTTAACGCAACTCCTAAAACGGCTCGGTCTGCTCAACTACAATATTTTAGTAGATTGTTGGCAGATTTTTTGATAATTTGGTTAATTTGTAAATTGGTGTTCCTATTTCTAATTTAAATAACAAGTAGCTAGTACTGAAGCAGGCAGTCTTAATCAGTAGGGATTTTTAATTATTTTGTGTTTGTCCGTGCCTGTACAGTGTCAGTACTACATTTGAACTGACACTGTAGAGGCACGGGGCAAGCGCAAGCTACTAAGCATCATCGGAAGCGGCGTAAAGTACATAACACATATTATGTAATTATATGATTGTTATAAAAACTAAAGTGAAACATTTCAGATTTCAAAACCTATAACTATTAAATCTACTGATAGATGTTATGTCTATGACACCAATTTCCTAAATAGACAATTATTATTTTATTACTTGAATACATGAGACAATGGATTTCACATTTTAAACTAACATCTATATATTTTTAATAAATGCGAATAAATAATTGGACCAGCGTGACAATGAAACATGGAATTGTTGCGTATAAAAGTAATTGCACATGGTTAATTTTTAAGTTTCCGCAAATAAGTTAATAACTACCAATAACATGTGCCAGGGGAATACCCTTTACCCTCAGTCCTACACTATACCCAGAACACATTACAGAAGCCCTTAGTTTAGAAAATGTTAGCTTATAGGACTCTAGTAATCTGTATAATTTTCGAATCATCTGTATATCTAAAATTGTCGATGATTTAATGTTTCAAGAATTTTTAGGCCTCTTTAGTGTTGATTAAACGTACCACTATCATAACCCTCGTATTTGATGAAACCTATCAATATTTGATTTGACAGTGCAGAGGTACCGCATCATGTCGCAGTACTTGAACTATTTAGAAATATTTTCATATATTTTTTATAATTGATAATCGGACCGCACTCGAGCGATTAAATGTTTAGAAATACGAAAGCGGAGCAGCGCGTACATCCTGCGCATAGCCAAATGGCCAGAAATATGAAAAATGACTTGATATTGAGATGACGTTAACAACTGTAATTTAGTTTTTATTAATCGGTATGTATGTATGATTACTAAAGCCTGAAGTCACTTTTCTGAGTTTAATTTAATGACGTTCATAACAATAACGAATTTCCCAAAATTCCGTGCGTATACAAACATGAGTAATTAAATACAATTTGAATATTAACATTCACTGGCCACGCATTTAAAAGTATTAAATGAAAAGTATACAGTAACTAGATTTGTATAGATATATTTCATTTGTACGCGCTACTCTATGTCTATGTGACTTTATAAATATGAATTTAAAATTAATGTAGTCGTGATAAAGCAGCTGACAGTTAAATATCACTTATTGTCCATGATTTCCACGGACACATTGTATATAATGTTTATATATTTACCTAAGAGTGAATATCTTAACATAGGTACACTTTATCGTAAACCGTTTTATTTGTGTATGTTTTGACACGAATAGTTACTGTGTTCAGTCGAAAGATAACCAACACAGAGCACCGCGAGAATGAAATGATCTATACTACTAGATCGATAAGAAAACCATAAATATATTATATACGGGATTAAATCAGACAAATATGAATATTTAATGTCTTATTATATTAAAGAATTAAATGAAACTGTACACAAGCAATATTAAATTGTAAAAACGACAATTTATATTATTACCGAATTGCCTCCTCACTCAGTTTAATTCAAAGCAAAACTATTTACATAAACCTAACAATTGTTTACGTAGCCTTAAAATAACACTAAAATAAGTTCTTCCCCACAATATAAAAATGAAGAAATAGTCAATCAATACATATGTATAATTTTTCTTTACAATAAGTAATGTATGCTAAAACCCAATCTTTGAAAACACCAACCTCTGCCAAAATCTATTGATAGCATATTCATAAAAAAAGAAATAATTTTAATACCTAAAACGAGAAGGAATGGATTTAAATTATAGAATTTAAGAAACCACCTACTACAAACTAGATATTTTTATTGCATTAAAGAGATGCAAACACTATGATCTTGTGAATATTTTTACGCCACAAATCTCACTTACATCAAAGCGCTTCAATAAGCATATTTTAATTATTGCTTTAAATTTTATTACAGAATGAGTCTATACTCGAATCCATAATTTAGCTTCTTATGCATAAATATTACCACAATATGAATAGTGCTGTTCGTACTGTTCGTAGTGACATTTAAGACATGTTACAAAAATCTTAAAGTGAATACTATATGATGCATATAATAAGTATATGTATGTATGTATAACTAATTAATAGAAAGTTATCATGTCAGCAAAAAAAAAACTTCACTTTTATTATTTGTTTTCATCCAAAGATAATAAGTTGAATCGATAGATACTGCAATTCCGTTAACGCCCGCAACGCCCTCGACCGCAACTGCTAAAATTCCCGTTACATTAATTACGTTATCGTAAAACGACCGATGGCTTTGCAGGCAAAATTTAAAATTTATAAGTGGAAGGCACTTTAGACTGTTACATGTCAAACGTCAAAAAAGTTAAAGCCCACTTTGACCCATTAATATAACGTGGGTAAAGTGGACGCAACATCTTCGCACGTTGACGACGACGGTCACAGGCAATAAGTGTAACGATAGAACATTAAAATTGGTATCGGCTTTACCTGGAACGCACTCAATATCGTCAAATTAATACTCCCAACACTATTAAATTTCATAAAATTTGCAGAATTATGGATTCTAGTAAAATATATGAACATCTAAATGAAAACAAAGTTAAAAGTTGACATTGATTCAACATTCGAAATATAATCAATATAAATTTAATAAAATGTCTTTTATATAAATCTAGAAAAAGAGTTTCTAAGTAAACCAGTACACTGCACTATAAACGAGTGTTTCTTTAAGTTTTAATTGTGAAAAACACACAAAAACATTCAATTACATAAATCTAAGCAGGAGATATATGTAAAAACACTGTAGCTAGGGTCAATGTAATTAAAAACAAAAAGGAATTCATGTCTGTAGAAGAATCCTATTGTACAACTTGTTCACTAAATAAAAAAGAACCATTGAGTTGTAATTTATGCAGCATACATTCAAATCGTAGCTGTAATGAGGCATTATTGGAAGTCAACTGACTGAACACTACTTCTCCAAAGATATAAACTTTGATGATCATCATATGTATTAGCTAGCATGTAGCCATTAACTTCTTTTACGCCGTTTCTGATAACGAACGATTCAAATGTACGGATGTAAGTGAGTGGATGTGGAATTCGCCGTGTGGGTATTACGCGCCTACGTGTTAGCTCATTGACAGCTGCCCCAGTGCCAGTAACCTCTCCACGGCCGCGTTTACGTCGCCGAATGTTGCTATCAGTGCTGAAAATTTAAAAATAGTTAATGTAATATACTACAATTACCTACCGACGTTAGTACATTCCTAAATTTTGTACATAATGCCTTCCATAAGCTTTATAATTTTATTACATAAAATGTAATAATCAACTGGTGAATTAAACATTCTCGGTGTTATTTTTTAATACTTGACATTTTTATAAAGTCATTTGACCCAATTGATGTAATTAATGTTAAAATATTTAAAAATATACACATACATATTGGTAAATTTAATAAATACTAATGTTGGCAAACTTGTCACGTCTGTCACTCGGTGATTCATGCCTACAGCCATGGTATAAGAAATGAGCATACATTAATGGTTTTTGTGGTAATTAAATAGTTTTTCGCGTTCTCTTCCATACTTGAATCAACCTGAAAAGCACCTAAGTTGTCGATCGTCGATGTTAAAAATATCTGCTGAGGCCCTTTAATGTGGCATGTGAAATCAAGATTATAATAAATTTCATTATTAATTAATAGTTAATTTACCTTGCAAATTAGCCTCGCGGTTTAGGAAGCCCATGGCCGTGAGCTGTTCGAGTTGTTGCGAGTAGCGTTGCTCGGGTGGTTGCTGTGAGTTGGTCTGGTTGTTGGACATCGCTGATACCATTCGTTGCATGAACTGTACGAATAAACACTTATATTTAAAACACTTGCGTGACACGATTTATTAATGTAAAAAAAAAATTGCCAAATGACAAAATCGTGATAAGACTGAGTCATATCATGTAATGACGGCCTTGACAGCTATATTGGTAGTATTTGTATAAAATGAAAGAAATACTGTGATGGAAAGAACACATATATTAACTTATATGTGCTGTATAATTGTGTGTATATTAACTACATTTTCTCTCTCTCAGTCTCAACAAAAAGAAAAAACTTCAAAAAAAGTGACAAGATGCCTATATAACAGAAAATACTCAAGACAAGAGAGGGTGTCAACCTTAAAAAACTAA
>DWPV01005942.1:0-11926 GCA_018251915.1 Urbanus proteus proteus
CTTTCCTCGGTTTCACCTGCCCAGCTACCGGTTATGATGATGGTGGTTACCCATATGTCAGCAACTACAAGTATGTAACTGATTACGACAATGACAAAAGTCACTCACAGTAATGTTTATTATAATGAACAATTGTACTCACATAAGTTTGGACATTCAATAACTGACATTCAATGAGTCCAAACTGTGCCAGCCTGCTACTAAGTATGCAGTAAGGCCAATTCCATTACATGAGACATCCCAATACTCGGGGGAAGCAAACCACCTGAGAACGAAGTCATAAAAACGTCTAATTTTCAATAATCACTAAACATCAAGTAGTTACCACATATCTAGCTATTACTTACTTATCCGTGATTGTATTTCTTAATTCTCTAATAATATAAAACAATACAAGTACGCCAATTAAAACAAATTTATAGCAGGATTCCAAATGTTGTTGAAAACATCTTTAAAGATTTCTCCTTTAACGTCTCATTTCTTCTAGGTACGAAGGTGACTGCTACATGTTCTTCTCGTGCCAGTTCGGCCGCGCTCGTCTCCTGTCTTGTGACCCTGGCTACGCCTTCGACCCCGTCACGGCCACCTGCGTGAACGCAGACCTGGTCAACTGCGAACCCAGCTACACCACCGAAAACAACAACAGCGAAGAGTATGTAGCGACTGAACCAACTAATGAGACAGCGTAATCAATGTTTGTTACGTTTCCAAATAATAAAATGTTGAATTGAATAATAAATTTATGTCAAATTTCTATGTAGTCGATTTATTTCCCATAGGATCTCATCCCATTGTCATTTCCTTTGATTATATACCTAAATATTACTAGTCTCATCATTAGTCATTTGCATAAGATTTCGCATTTACTCAGATGAAGTAAGGAAAGTATAAACTTCAAAACCAGTCAAAAAACATTAACATATTCAAAACTGGTATCTTAAACTTTATCCCTTTATCGTATATTTATAAAGTTGACATGTGAGCTGAGATATTACAAAAACTCGTTTTAAGCAACCTTCACTCATAATTAAATGTTCACTTTGTTAACCACAATTCAATAGTTTTGATGCCTCAATGCTATAATAAATTTCATTAGGCAAAAGCAATGATAGGTCTGGACTCGGAAATTATGACGCTGGTGGAATATCTATAAATTTCAAACACATTAAATTTTCTGGTCTGATTTTCAAAATTCAAGTAAATAAAAGAGAATAATTTAGAAATAAGCTAATGACGAAATTCATCTTGCTTTAAAGGTCTGAATTAGGGATGTTATGAAGCTCCGTAACCGTAACCGAAACTATCGGATATCAGAAATAAAAAACTATCCGTAACCGTAACCGAAACTATCGGATATCTGAAATAAAGATAAAAACTATCCGAAACCGTAACCGAATCCGATATAAAAGTTTCGTACAATTTCGGATAGAGGCGGAGTTCAAATATGTACCACGACCTAATTTGTACATTCGCCACAATCTATTTGATGTCCCACTGCTTGGCACGGGTCTTCTCCCACAAGTGAGAGAGGCTCAAGTATAATTATTGCCTCAGATTATACTTGAGCACATATTGACAGGATTTCACCCGACCGAGGCGACGTAGTAACTGTGTACGCTCCTTAATTGCAAATAATAAATAATTACTCCATTGTACATAGGTACTTTATATTTCTTTTACTATTCCTTAAAAATCCATATCCGTAACTGACACTTTTGAATAATCCGAAATAATTTTATATCCGCAACCGAAACCGATTTTTTTCATATTGGTATCCGTCCATATATGCATATTATCCGTTTCATATATCCATATCCAGATGCTTAATTTCATATCCATAACATCCCTAGTCTGTATGATGTATTAAGTACCTAACAGAACAAGAATATACTTATGGTAATTTGACTTCATCTCTGTTATTTGTATGCATGGTAAGATAAATTATAATCAAGTAAAAGTAATCAAATTTTAACTGGTGATGACAATACTTGAAAAATACCCAAAGCGGTTTTGTACTTCACAGGAATTATGATTATTTAATAAAACCTGACTCATACTTATCTACATAGTAACTCACAAAACAAATTCAGATTATACTTATGACTATTCTGTTGATATTCTATAACTATTTATAACATAGAGTTATAATATATTTAGAGAATGGGATCCAGTCTAAAATGTGTCTATAGAAGGAAAAGAGAAAGCAAATAATGCTAACCTAACCTAATCCAATAAAGTTAGATAAAGATCATAAGTATAGGTTTATAATCTTCCATCTTTTATTATTTGTTGGACACTCACACTGACAGGCCTGACTATGGCTCTCTTACTCTAAGTATATATAACTCTATCATTTAAACTATAATATATAAATTACTGAATTGAGACATTGCACTCCAAACATGGCCAAAACATACAAAGTTCAGTAAAGTCCGTAACAATCAACCAAAAATCAGAAATTATGAATAAAAATAAAACATCTGTTCAACATCAAATACAATTAATGATTTATTTACGTATCAATATAACGAAGAAAAAATATACAATAATATGGAAGTATTTATTCACAATTTTGCAATAGTAAAGAGATGAATGAACAATTACATTTCAACATTGTCACAAATTAAGAGAAACGATCAATTAATCAAAAAAAATTAAATTAATAATTTAAAAGACCCCCAGCCAATAAATGTATATAAATCAAAAAATATACAGATGATATATATATTGTAATTTCACAACAATAATAATTTACCTTAACCACGAAAACTTTAACTTAGCTCGCGCAACAAAAGGTAATCGATGAATAATCCTGATTCCAATCTCAATCTCATAGATGTTGCAGTTAGATACACATAGTTAGATATCGTCGACTAGACACTGTTTACCCTTAGTTCTTATATAAATACATTGGAAACCTGCACTATAAACCTTTGGACTGTAATAAAACATTCTCAAACTTATGGAATATAATTGGCTACCTCTAGGGCGACCCCGTAGTGATATTTTATTTCAACCCCATAATGGAGGTGAAAATTAAAACCAAATATTTCTGTTTTCCAAAGTTATTTTTTTCTATATACATATTTTTTATTTTCATAACAGAAATAAATCTGATCATTAAGGAACATTATCTAAATCTGAAGCAAAGAATTTGTACAGACACATTTTAACTATCGTTTAATTCTACGACGTCCAAAAGTTTATCGGTGAAACAATTAAGAGGAACCACAATCTAAATACTGTTTGATGGGTGACCATTTCCTAATTACCAAAATTGTAACGGTTTTTTATAACTGATCATTAAATTTGATTACAAAATCCATATAAGAATAGTTTTTAATCACAATGTTTCAGTGCATCAACAATATCTATTGGAACACCACGGTAACATAGTTACCATGGTTGGGCCAAAATTATTTATACTGTTGTTTCTAGTATTTACGGGTATGTAAAGACAGTTTTATTATTCATTTTACAATAATATTACTCTTTAAATCAAATAATGTTCTTGTGTTATTTACAGCTGAGGCACAGTATCGTAGGCCGCCCCCGAGAAGGCCGTTACCCAGTCGGCCCTTAGGCCGTCCTGTTCCCATAGAAATTGCTACACCACAATTAAGTAATAGAAATTTTCCAGACTTAATAACTGATCCAAACTTAGTCATAGTTTACCCAGACGAAACTCTCTCCGATTCTTTAGACAACTTATATTTAAATGGCATACGTATTCCACCGGCCGACGAGCAAGGAAATGAATCAGAAACCGCGCCAGCGCCTGAACCTGATTTTACGCTAAGACCGAAACCAGAGCCAGAAACTCAACCTCAAGTAGATAATACTGAAGTAGAAGCGGAAAAACCCAGGCCCGATCCTGGGCTTCAACCAGATGTACCGGAATATACCACGCGTTATCCAATCATTGATTTTGATGAATTCGATCCCGAAGCAAAGCCTGACCCGGAGCCACAGCCAGATTTACCTGATTGGGAACCTCTTCCAACTTTGTCTGACCTGCAACCACAGCCGGAGGAACAAGACTTTACAACACAATATCCCATTATTGATAATGACGAATTAGAAAATGAACCAAAATCATTTCCCGATCCGGAGTCACAGCCTGACCAACCAGACTTTACCACTAACGATAACAACAACCTAGAACCTGAGTCTAACCCGTATCCCAACCCAGAGTCACAGCCAGATTTGCCTACTTGGGAACCTCTTCCACCTTTGCCTGATCCTCAACCACAACCAGATGAATCAGACTTTACCACACTTTATCCTACCAACGATAACGATGGACTTGAACCTGAAACAAAACCCTTCCCCGACCCAGACCCGCATCCGGATTTACCCAATGTGGAAACTTTTCCACCTTTTCCTGACCCTCAACCACAGCCAGGGGAACCGGATTTTACCACACGATATCCCGTTATTAATAATGACGGATTAGAACCTGAATTAAAACCTTATCCCGAGCCTGAGCCACAGCCGAATGAACCAGACTTTACTACACGTTACCCCATTATTGATAATGACGGACTTGAACCTGAATCAAAACCTTTCCCTGACCCGGAGTCACTACCGGATGAACCAGACTTTACTACACGTTACCCTATAATTGATCAAGACGGATTGGAACCTGAACCAAAACCGTATCCCAACCCAGAGCCACAACCAGATTTACCTAATTGGGAACCTCTTCCACCTCTAACTGACCCTCAACCACAGCCAGATGAACCTGACTTTACCACACGTTATCCTACTACTGACCACGACGGATTAGAACCTGAACCAAAACCCTATCCCGACCCAGAGCCACAACCAGACATACCTCATTGGGAACCGCTTCCACCTTTCCCCAACCCTATACCACAACCGGAGGAACCAGAGGTTACCACACGTTATCCTTCTACTGACCACGACGGATTAGAACCTGAACCAAAACCCTATCCCGACCCAGAGCCACAACCAGGTTTACCTCATTGGGAACCTATTCCAACCTTACCCCCAACCCCGCGCCCAAGCCTTCCGCCAACGACAAAACCAATTCTCCCTCCAACAAAGCCATATATTCCACCAAATTATCCATACCCATCGAAGCCTATACCAGATTATAGGTGCAGACAATCATACGCTTATTACGCTGTTCCTAGAGAGTGCGATACCTACGTCGAATGCAAGGTAAATTGGCAAATCTTCTCATGCTCTTATGTATTGAAAAATGATACAAATGTATAACAATTATAATGTTGCATTTTACAGGAATCCGTGGCACATAAATATATCTGTCCTGATGGACTCTTCTTCAATCCTATAGCTTTTTGGCCGGAATATCCTTGCGTCTATCCGTCGCAAGTGGACTGTAAAAACAAGACATTCATAGGTATGTAGATTTTCTTTAGAGATGTGTGTTTAATTTTAATATATCTTCGTCCTATGGCTGTTGTCAGTGGATAAGTTTCAACTCTTCCCCCTATCTTCCTCAGATCACTACATATGCCTTAGCGTAGTGTAGATCCGTTTACTTTCGACGGAGCTCTTAACTTTAATTAACAATTGCAGAGAGACCCAAGCCTGTGGGAGAATGTCCTCGACGATTTGGAAGTTTCCCTGCGAACACGGGTGACTGCGGGAAATACATCATGTGCCACGATGGACAAGCTCACATCATGACTTGCCCCAGTGGCCTGGCATTTAACCCTGCAATCAGTGGTTGTGATTGGCCTGAGCAGGTCGCTAATTGCAAGCTTAGCGGTAAGTACTTTATATTTAAAATAACATAGTTACATTCTGACAAATATTTATTTTATTTTATTATTTTTACAGTATTCCAAGATTTTACATGTCCATTGCCAACCATGGACAAATATGGTTGGTCATCTGAAGAAGTTACCCATCACAGGTGTGTACTTTCCTTGTAACTTTATTTTTTTCAACTTAATTTGCACAACTTACACCTGAGTATTAAGCTATGTCAGAATACTTGTCAGATATCTTATATAGCAGTTATAGCTATTTCCCTCTTTCCGTATGATAAAGTTTATTAATGAACGTAATGTTATTAATGAACGTTTATAATGAAGTCAAAAGAATAAGAATTTTTTATGTTTTTTTTTACCAGAAAATCTCTATTTCTAATATTTTACGCCGAGCAATGGATATGGTTTCGGTGACAACAAATTATAAATACATTAACTCAATATTATGTTTACAGTTACCAGAACAGCTGTAAGGAGTACATCGCTTGCCTGAGAGGAGAGCCTAGATTACTTCTCTGTGATACCGGACTATACTTTGATCCGATTACCAAACGTTGCATTGATGCTGAAAAAGTGAAACAATGCGGGCCATTATACTCTCGCCGCGCAACGTACAATTATTAATTATAATTCTCCTTGAACATAACTTTTATGTGAATTTGTTGAAATACTATTTATATTAAATAAAAATATAACACGGTGCAGGTACATTATTATTTAATTATTTTCCGTAAAACAATAATATGTAGGTAATTAAATGATCTTGCAAAATTGCTCCATATTAATGGCATGCACAGAGTACATTTGTGAAAGGCTCAGATAAACAAAATAATTACTAAACGCCTTGTAATTTATTTATCTGAAGTGAAAGGATGCGATTACTGTTGTAACCAGAGATTTTAATATATGGCTGTAATGCAACGAGTTAGCAGTTTTCCAGTTTTACATCATAAAAGTTTAAATCAATGCCTAATAGATGGCGGTATTATTAAAATACGATGTATTCGAAAAATTACGCGGACCAAGTTTATTAATTATAACAGATATAACATGGGTATAACAATGATAAATTCTGATTATTTATTCAACACCCATAAGTTAATTCACCAATCTAACGAGTTAATTCAACTTTATTTTAAAGAATACTCTAAAAGTCAATTTTTCATAGCGTACTCATAACATGTCATCAGAATTTAACTGCATGTTCTTTACGTAATACGTAAAATTAAGACACCGTTTAATGTTTTTTAATAATAAAATATTGAATGACGATTGTAGTTTATTTCCATAGATACATGTGAAGTGAAATGAAAAATGAATTTTATGATTTTAAGATCAAGTGTTGATTGGTAGATATAAATGTAGAGGATATTTCCACTAATCACTGCTGTATGTCATGCGTCAAATGTCAAAAATAACCAATCGGCTACAAGTAAAGTTGACTCTATTGTCGCAGGCGTGTAAAGGACAGACAGATATTATAGTTTTCTGCGAAAGTAGCGCGCGTTTTTAGATTTTAGTGTTATTAAATTCAAATTTGAAATTTGTACGTAACATAGAGGCCAAGTTAAATATTTGTTAAATAATTTTCTTGCCGAAATCAGTAATATTCTCTATAAAAGTGGTATTATTTTTAATTGTTTGGAAAGAACGAAGAGGAGCACGGACGATGCTTCGATCCAGTAGCGCAGCCCTGCCGCCCGTCGCCCCAGTTGAGTCGGATCGAACGATTGCGTAGTCGCGCCACGGGGCCGTAGCCTCCGAGGAATTTTATTTATTCAATCTAACATGGCGTTCTCACGATGATTTTGAGATTTCGAACAAAAGGCAAGCGCTGATATTGCTCAGGCTGTCATTTCTCGTAGTTCTGGGCAGCTACATTGATGTATTGCGATCAAAATGGATGATGCCTTTATTATCGCCAATTTCCACTCGCTCTGTCGACTGTGTTTGAACAAGAGTACTCTCACGGCTTCGATTTTTGGAGCCGCTCCCGATGACGATATAAATATGTCTCTAACCTCTAAAATCGCTGAGTGTTTGGAGTTACAGGTATGTTGTTGCCTATTTTACAACACGTTTCGCGTTTGGAGTGTATATTACACGTTTTAAGTATCTATTTATTATTTGCAGATGGATCCTAACGACGGACTACCTACGCAAATTTGCTACAAGTGCTTATTCAAAGTAGACAAGTGCTCAAAATTTCGACTTCAGTGTTTACAAAGTGAAACAAAATTGAGGCAGATCACGAATCGTATAAATGAGTTGGATAATTCTAATTCATCTGATTTGAGTAACTACAATCATAACACTGTGCAAGAAATTAAACCTAAGCCAGAAGATTTCATTGTTGAAGATAGTGTTGTCATGGTTGTGGACCCTAGCCTCGATTATGACTCTTCTGAGGAATCAGAGAATGTGGAACAGCCCGAGCAAGAAACAGTTGAACGTGACAATACCCCAGAAGGCGAACCGATGTTAGAATCCTTCTTTAAAAATGTATTCATGTGCAGATACTGCGACCAAGCCTTTGTTACACAAGAGAAGTGTAGAACTCATGAGCAGAGCTTTCATGATCCTAATTTACCATATAAGTGTGTAGAGTGCCACTTAGTATTTGCAGAACGTAGCCAGTATGTTCAACATACTAAACAAGTACATGGCATTGATAAGCCATATCACTGCCCTGAATGTGACAAAAGCTTCGGCAGGAGGTCAGATTTAAGAAAACATTCAGTTGTACATACTGGTGTCAGGCCTTTTCAATGTCAGTATTGTTTCAAAAGTTTTTCTCGTAATACAAATTTAAGTAAACACTTAAGAATACACGCTGGCCACAAGCCACATGTGTGCCCATTGTGTCCGCGCAGCTTTGTCGCTAAAGGAGATTTACAACGTCATGTGCTGGTTCATTCTGGAATGAAGCCCTATGTCTGTCCTAAATGTCCTTTAACATTTGCTAGAAGAGATAAACTAATCAAACATGAAGCAAGACATGGCCCCATGAGTCCAGATCGTAAGGATTTAGGAAATGACCAAGATTCCCATGATATGGTCGTTAGTGTTAATCCATTTAATAACCTCATGACTTCTCCCCCTCAAGGCAATCCAGATAATCCTAATGGGAATGAATATGACTTGCCTAGAGTTCCAGATCACATTGCCGGAGAAAGTAGTTTTATGAATCAAGTTCAGAAAACTCCATCCACTTCAGGCAGACAAGGAGTGAACGCTCTTGCAAAACCAAAGTTATCCCCACCAAATAAAAATAAGCCTAAAAATATTAAGTGTCATCAGTGCCCTAAGAGGTTTTCTTCCTTGGATGCCTATAAAACGCATGTTTCAATAGCTCATATTGGTTCCAGAGTCTTCCAGTGTAAAATATGTTTCAAAAAGTTTCCCCGCAAACGAGAATTAGACCGACATGTAACTCTTCATTCAGGAATGAAACCATTCAGTTGCAGTCAGTGTGACAAAAAGTTTACCAGAAAAGATAAACTCGATAAGCATGAACAAAGTCATGAATGCCTGGTTGTGAACATGCCTTGTATAGAATGTGGTGCCACATTTGAGAAAAAAGCTGATTTAGTTGCACATATAAAATCACATTTCACAGATAACTTTGATGAAAAAATTCCTGACACTGAAATCAAAAAGGAAGAACCCCAGTTTTCCTTAGATGAAAATTTCTATGATTTAGAAACCTGAGATTAGAGTGTAATCATTACAAGAGGAATTTACAGACTGAACTCCTCTTTAATTCAGACATTGAAAAGAATGTAATCAATTAGAAATTGTGAATGAACAATGACAGTTTACTTTTCACATTGTAAACAAAAATATGTATTTGGTGTGAGAATTCAAACTTAAATGATTGTTACAACTTGCTAGTAATCAAGTATTTCTCTCGAATAGGCCTCTTAACTGGTTTGGGAGTTTGTAATAAATGTTTATGGGCAGTAGTGATCACTATTAATTGCATTTGATGTCTCTGCCCATAAAGAATAATATAAATAGTGTAGGTACTATTTATGAAAATGTTTATCGCACATTGATTATACAATCTTGTCCATTATTACTGAAGTACTTAGTCTTTGTATTTAAACTGAGTCTTTCATTAAACATACTTTTGAATTATGTTATTCTATGCACAGATAATATAATCATAGCAATTTCAAAACATTCTATTTCTTTTATCTTCAGGAATGTAATTATCACTGATTCAACAATTTATGCATATTAACATTAAGAGTTTGGTGAACAGATATTTCAACACTTTTTCATCATGTATGCACAAGCATTAGATTGCATATGTATATGACATTCATCTAATAAATGGAAATTTTCAAATAATTATTATATTTGGTGTTATATTAAACTATGTAGTTGCAGTCGTCAATTTTACTCTTGATTAAATTATACTGCATATTCTGAAATTCATTGTTAAAAAGCAATACAAGCCCTGTGATGTTACTGTACAATAGTTACAAATGAAAGCAGTAATATTTTTGAAAAAACAAATTTATTATGTAGTGATTAACCAGCTAGGGGATTTGCATGTATAGTGACTGATGTTATTCTCTTCTCTGTAAGTGGCTTGAATGTTTTAGGATTAACTGCTAATTTTTCTAAATCATCAAGCGCTTCAAAACCATCTATGACCCTGAAAAAGAAAATCTCATTTTATACAAACAATTAGGTACTTATTGTTTAGAATCATTTTTTGTTTTTATTTTATGACTTAATCTTAATCGAGAGCTATTTCCAAATAAAGGTATTTATAGTTTTAAAATTGTAGAATGGAAATATAACTTAATTCCAGGTTTATTTTTGTTATAAAAATGCGTAGATAAATCGTTTATTCTTTACATAATTGTTTTTGTTTACGTATACATATGAGGATGTAATTATGTTGTATTTATTGTCGTATATGAATTTGTAAACTACTTAATAAAGATTATCGCACACATATCAGTTTTTAACCCGGAGAAGTTAATTTCAAATGGTTTACTTTGAGGGGATCTTAGTCTTCGTAAACAGCACCATCTATAATTGCTTTCCCCTCTATATGGGGTAGGTTACTGGTGTCCACGGCAGCAGTGGCCTCTTACTGGTCTGGCAGAGGTGGACTACACTCATCAGTTATTTTCTAAAAAAAGAAGTGGCCATATTATTAAATAATATGATAACTGTCATATAATTTTAAAGGAATAAAAAGTTTCCTTTATCTATGCTAACACTACTCATGTGGTGTAGTCCACATGTGCCTTTTATAAGCCGACAGTAGTGGCTTGTATTGAGCTGATATATGTGTGATAATCTTGAAAGTACACACTGACAAAGCAAAAAAAGTTTATTGTAAAAAATTACTACTATTTTTCTGTTACTCAAGCGAATTTTCTAATTACATATTCAAATACTTACCTTCCAAATAATGTATACTTAAGGTCTAAATGTGGCTGTTCTCCGTATGTAAAGAAGAATTGACTGCCGTTAGTATTAGGGCCGTTGTTAGCCATACTGACCATGCCTCTCGCATTGTGCTGAAATTCAAACTTGTATCAGTTTTGCCTTACAAAGAAGAGTAAAGTCTATTCTATCAGACTGTTTTAGCAATGATTAATAAATAAATGGTGAAATTCAAATTAATATGCTAACTTTTAATTCATCCTTGAATTCATCTTCGAACTTCCGACCCCAAATTGAAGAGCCTCCTTTACCAGTGCCTGTTGGATCCCCTGTTTGTACAATAAAGCCCTGAAATCAAATTGTTATGCAAAATATCTGATATCAAGTGAATGTTTATGTTATACAAAATATCTTAAGTGATTTGTTCATAATTAGATATTGAAACTGCGCAAACTTAAGTTTTGTGAATATAGTTGATTCCAGTGAAAAAATACATGAGCAGTGGTCCCCAAATTATTTTGGTTTTTTGACAGAGCTCCAAAGTAATGGGAAAAGTTATGTGCATTCTTTTTATAATGGGTACTGATCAGTGTCCGACCAAAGGTCGAATTCTGGCCAACGCCGAAGCCAATTATTTGGCAATCACAGGACCTTCAGCCGCAGCCAAAGGCAAAGGTTTGAAAACTCTAAGAAATTCAGGTTCAGATTGGCTAAAATTAATATTATAACTAGTTGAAAGACATGATTTT
>DWPV01005943.1:0-11925 GCA_018251915.1 Urbanus proteus proteus
AATGGAATGAATTCCTATATTGACTCTACTATCCATAATAGGTACATACTATGATTTTTAAATGGTTCTTCTTGTTGTATAAAAAAACCGTATTAGAACTCCATGAGGTTCGACTCCGGCTCCATCGCCATATATGCTTCTGCCTAATACATATTAACAGTATCCAGTGCTACTGGTGTAAAGGGTGTGGTGAGAAGTCTAGAGACATATATACAAGGAATACCAACATAGTAATTAAGAGTACGAGTATATGACAAATATCATTGCATGTACTTTAAATAGTACGTCATTTTATAAAGAAGCGAATGCGTTTAGTACATTACAGAATGTTTATTATTTTTAACCGGTACCTAATGCACATTTCGCCAGTCTCGAACAGGTCTTTAGTTTGAACTCCATGTAGAGTTCAGGTCACACATTGTCTTAAGAATGCGCAACCGCTAAGAAAGATTGTGACTTTGTATTTATGAAGCAACTTGTTAAAGAATTCTTTACATATTTAACTGTTATTTAGGTACTCGCATTCGGTACATATATTTCGTTAGAATCGTTTCTTAACAATTATAATTGTATTGAAGTTAGAACATAGTCAACGTAGCTTTTATAAATCTGTATTATTTTTGTAATGAAAATTACTTTTTTATTATCTACAAGCTTATGTTAAACCGCATCTTTATAAAAGCAATTTAGTTTTTATTGTTTCTTATAATGTGGGTAGATCGTTTGAATTCTTACAAACTTTAAGCTCAAGTGATCTCGCGACGAATCTCTGTTTCTAACAGTTTTGATAAGTTGCTAACTTTTTACGTAAAAATACAAAAGTTACTGAACAAAATTTTCGCTTTGTTGGCACCCTCATCAATTCTCTCTTAGGCAAAAATATATAAGTATCAGAAGACGTTTCAAGAATGGCTTATATCAAATACCTACATTTTTATATATATTTCTTAATGTGCATTTTTGTTCGTCTTCGATTATTTTTAAACGATTTATAGTTTACTCTTCAGAATAATGTTTTAAATAAAATAAATATATACATTACATAAAGTAATAAGGCAACAGTATGAAAGAATAATATCAAAATCAAAACGACGTAAGATTTAAATTTTCAGCAATAATCCGAAATGAAGTCAATTCTAAGCATAATGTACAATTTAGCATAGCTACGGATGAATAAAAAAATGACAACAGTGCAAAAATATTCCCAACCCATATATAAAAATATTCATATTCATTATAGGGAGTAGATGTCAAAAGATATCTATAGTTATAATAGCGCTAAATATCGCTATCTCTACCCAGAGTAGAGAGCGTTAGGGTGAGATTCATTTCAGACTGCAACTGTTTTTTTGTACACTCAAGGCGGATGTTATACGCACCTGGCCTCTACACAAAGTTTTTCAACTGGTAGACAAGTCATAGAATTATTTTTAGTGCAGCAGTTAAATAAAAGAGATCTTTTTTGTACAAGCAAAAAAGGGCATCTGTCGTCAAAGGTGCTGGTGCATTTGGATTATTAGATCATTTTATTTAGTTAACGATTTCTTATTTTGTTACTTAATTTAAAGAGCTTAATTTGAAATTATTCTACGTACCTATACAATTTGTGCTTAGTACACATATATATAATGATGATAAGATCCAGATAAATTTAGGGTTTAATCTTTTTAACACGTCTCTATAATAATTTTATTCGCATATAAAGTAACCAACATACGCTTCTAATATCTCTTCTTGTCTTGATTGTTTTTTTTAATTCAAATACTGAAAAATAACACAACGTTTCTTCACAACGAAAGCTCTCTTTGCCGGATTTTTTATTTAAATATACCTGAGTATTTATTTAAAAAAATACTACTCAGCTTTCATCTTAGTTATTCCTATGTCCGTTTGATTATTACACCTTTATTGAAAAAAACGTGTGCATAAAAAGTCATTTTACAATAACGGATAAAGAGCAAAATGCAGCTAAAATGCCATTCGTTTTAACTGCAAAAAATCAATCATAAATAAATACATGCCATTAATCAATCTTCAAGAGAGCGATTAGGAGATAAGTTCTGTGTTAACCTTGTTGCTGGTCTTGAAGCCAATATAATCAAAGAACTTCACAAACAACTGCCTATTTGCAATAAAGGTAAAAACCAACAAAAAGAAAAATCCAATAGAATTGTTCTAGGTCCAAATCGAATAAATTCACCAGTCGGGATCACAGAAACACCACAATGCAGGCCATTAATCGATCTAGACCGGTAGCGGCACAATAAAAGCGTTTAAGCTCTGTGTCCCGCCTCGTTTTAGTCCCATCGCCTCTCTGTGGTCGCTCCCACACTGACGAACGCCGTTTGTTTAAAGTGAACTTCTATTATGTGTTTTGTTTCTAAACGTTTGCATTTACTTTAAAAGAAACTATTCCAGTATTGTTCTGTTAAATTTCTCAGTACCTGGACCATGAGCTTGCACCGCGTGTTATTCAAACAACGCTTATTGCTCTTAACAAGCATATTATTAGAACTACGCTAACAGTAATTATGCCATCTGTTGTGACACCTATTGATCTATTGTTTTTTTTTTGCAAGTTGTGCTGACATAGCTACATATATTAAATAACCTAAAAATATTTTCCAAGGCCGTAAAGATAATTAAAAATATTTAAAATACGTTAGTGTCATAACATTCGTCACATGTCTCCAAAAGTTAATTAATCATCAACTAAAAATAGAGCATCTCTTTGGGTATTGATCGTCAGTAATTCAAAGTAATTGCCATATACGACGTTGTTTGTTCAGATAAGCACGTAAGAATTGATGGAATCTGTAGACGACAGATTGAGTTTATTTTGGGGTGCTGACAACGTTCGGAGGGAATCGATAAGTGGGTTTGGCGCCGGCTTTCATCCTCGGCCGAGTGTTTACGATCGCCCTGCGCCCGCGCATCTAAGTGTTACAGTTTACAGTGCAAGGGTCGCGGTCGCGAATGGCATTTACGATTACGACTACATGTTATTATTTCGAGCTTTATTGATGTACTGTTTTGATACGAATGTAGTTTGTGATAAGCAATATGTCGGGAGCTAATTATGACTTAATTATGAGTTTACATTAATATTGTTTTGCTTGAAGGCTATACGAAAGTAATTAACTTAAAACTATTTAACTTGCTTGTATACTGCTTTAGGACTTGCTTGGTTACTTAAGTAGGTACATATTTGTAGGAATGAATAAAATAAGTCTGTTTGTTATGTAAAAATAGTGACGCACCAAACTTTTAATTTATTTCAATGTCATAGGATAATAACATGAAAATTAAATTATTTTGATATTCCTAACATACACAAGAATTAGCCAAAAGTTAAAAGAATGTTATTTAATTTTCACCGCAGAGAAAAAGCAATCGAGTATATGATATTACACAACTTTTCTCATTTCTTCCACACGGAACCTTATTTCTGAGAAAAAGGCTGATTGTTATGTTTTTCGTACGAAAGAATGGTTTCAGTATAAGATTTTTCATGCGCATAGTATTATTTACGAGTATAATTAAGGGAAGGTCAACTAACTGTGGTAGAACCCTTTGTGCTTCGACTCTAAAGGTACTACCGTCACAGCTTTATAATAAACATAATTTCTGCTGTGTTCTGAATAAAAGGATTAGGGAGAGACACGAGGCGTTCTAGTTAGTCCTCGGGGATATCAAATAATCTGCGGTCATCGTTTCCTCTTTATAGATAAAGATGTCCATGGGATACTTCTATGATAGAAAAAATGTACCAATAGTTATATTTTGTAAACGAGGTATTTTCCGATTCGTTCCTTTTGAGTGTTAAAATTTTTAAAGCAGGAAAAATAATGTTTATATTCAGAGCTTACAAAACAGACACCAAGTTCCAGGAAGAATAATGCATTATTAATAAAACGTCGGGGTAATATAATCTAAAGCGGGAAGCGGATGATAAATTGGTTCATTTACATTACACCATTTACACCTATTAAGCAGACATTTTGTTAGGTATCTTTTTTATAAGATTGAAGTTGTAAACAAAATTAGACAAAGGATAAAATCTGTGAGATTTTGTCAAAAATTTATGATCCTTCATGTTGTTGTTTCATTCACTAACAATAGCCGTATAATTAACATTTCTCGGAATCATATATTATTGTTCTATTTCAACATCCATAAATGTTGTAGTTATCTCTTCTACGAATTACTTATTTAACAATAACTTATCATCGCTCGTTGATTATGAACGTCTAGTTATAATTTAGCGCGGCTCCGCAAGTAACTTAGATTCTTCTTTGAAATGCAACATTTAGAACCCTCTCACGTAGTGGAACCTCGAGTATAGCTCTCCATAGCTCCCTGATTTATTGGAGCTTAAGAGCAGAGAAGGCGAGAAATATTTTTATTACCAGCATACTTTGTTAAAATTTAATAGGTATTGTTGGGGCCGCAACATGTTTAACTCATTAAGAGCAATCCGATCAATTTAAATGGCAAACTTTATTATTCGACCGAGAATAGTCGGCGCCCGCTGTTGCCTTCGGGGACGTACAGCTTATTGAGAATTTAATTGCTTTTAAGTTCTTCAATGACTTTCTGCTTAATTGGGAGAAACCCTTGTTTCAGTTCATTCTTTCGATGTTAAACGCTGTATTTACTTTTGAGTGGAACAGCTTCTCGACAACAATGTGAAGTCGAAAATGGAATTCAAGTAAGACAAACAAAAAGGGAGAGGAGTAGTTATGAACAAAAGAGTGCGTAGCGCATAATTATCGACCTTGACAAGTTTAGGGGAGCCTGCAAAAGTCGGCACGTGCGTCAAGTAAAACGATAATGATATAGTGGCTAGAGGGGAGCTTATAATCAACTGAATAACTAATTCAAACCATTACACTTTGCCCCGGGTTGTGGGCCTTTTGGGGCTCCCTACATTCTATTGTTCTTGCGTAGTAGGCAAGGGTCATTTCAAGTGTTTTTGTAAAAGTAATCTGCTAAATAATTCCGCGACTCCTTTTCATGACTGCGCGTTGTGACACTATGCTGAGTAATCCTATACTGGTTTAACGGGGAAAGAGGAAGCCCTTTTACGTTAATAAAGACCCAAGATCAACTTCACCATTGTAAAGGTTAAACCAAGAAAAGGTCAACAGTCTACCTTTTGTTTTTTGAACGGGCGAAAATTATGAAGAAATACGTTCAGTAGGCAAGGGAGATACTTAATTGCTAGCCACTGTTTTTGCGGGAGATATGACATAAACAATTGTAAATGACTCTTACAATATTGAGTCTATTACGTATTGTACCTGTCTTGTTCGAACTGTGAAAAGCTATCTTTGCCTGCGAATATATACTTAGTTATTTGGTATTGGTCTTTGCTCTTACTTTTATTTATGAAGATTAAATTCTTAAGAGCAATATTATACGTCTTGAACAGCTGTAGAATGGATATGTAAGTACAAAAACATAAAACATTGTATGTAATTGGGTCAGAGAGGTGAAGGACGTGGGCACAGTGGGATGAGGCAGGGTGCGAGTGTTATTCCACAGTGCGTACGAATGGCTATATTCTAGCCTGTGATATTACAACACCACATTCCGTTGAAAACTTTATGGAAATGTGACTCACAATCACGACCCCTTTGGCAAAAGAAACTTGGCTACGTTTCGCCTTCTCATCTACTTGATTTATGCTTTAATAACAATAGACGAATAAGCCTCCGTGAGCACTGCTGCCCCATAATGTCTGCTAAAGTTGATATTAAGTAAATATCGTCCCTCTGGTGGCACACTGAACTACAAATTTCGTCTAACGATAAAATGTTCTACGTACAGTTAATAGGGGATCGGTTGGATAGTAATAAAATTTGATTACAGTTGATCATAAATCTTTTTTTTCATTATCTCGCTTGGCGTCGCATGGCCGTCAGTGGCGCGGGAGACAGCGCCCAAATCCCCATGTTTTGACATACACACCCGTCGTATTTATGACACACAACTCTCTTGTACCGATTTGACGTGAAATTTATGAAGTCACCATGTGTGCTTAGGAGATTGGATTGCTTTTACGCAATAGCCATCTATGTTTCATTTTTATATTAATCGTAGACTAAACGTTTGCTTGCCGGATTACGTTTCATATTTATACCAACACAGAAGCTATCTAAAATTTAAGTATCTATGTCCCTTCTTAAAATATTGTTCGTTATCATTAAACACTTTGTATGCAATTAAATATTAAAAAGTAACAGTACTTTTTAATACTCAGTATGCAAAATACTTGTTTACTCAAATAGTACTCCAATTAGCAGATTCGTAACTAAACATTTCCTTCATGCGCTTCATTAACGGAGTTCTTTCCTCTTGTTGTCTAATTAAGATCAATTACATCATTCTGTAATCAATTATGACTAATATCGCCTAAAGGTCTTGCGAACCATGTAGATCGAAGTCAAATATTACAACGGAAATAAAAATATTTTTATATCTTATTTCTAAAGAGTAACATGACGTTAACGTTTTTTAGGATCAGTATTAGCTTTGTTGTGTTATAAATGCACGCAATATATAAACATCCAACTCGAAGCGACATCTGGACCTCGTTTCTTTGGGGAGATCCATTAGATTTACAATCTGCCGACTCACATTTGCTTTTAGGGGCGCCCTCATATTGAAATACGAGTATGCTATACAACTTTTGTTACATGCAAGATATTTATCAAAAAGACTCTTAGTTACACAACTATTGACTTTTGTTACGTTTTTATTGCCACGGAAATCGTGATGGAGATATGGATTTTGTATTCTTTTCTGAAAAGGTAGTGATGGTCTAGTAATTTGAAATTTTGCTTCACAATCGTACGGTCTGAGGTTGGAATCCCATGCTCTGTACCAAGTACCCACCTCAGATTTTAGAAGTTATGTGAAATAATTATCACTAGCAAAGGATAACATCATTAGAAACGAAAGCGCTTGAGACCTTTTAAAAAAAATTACACCAAAAGTAAATGCGTATGAAGTGTCCCAAAGCACTTAACCAGCGTGGTGGGCTGAGGCCCAAACTCTCACTTTAAGAATAAACTCGAGCCTAAAAGAGGGACATGGGTTTACATTATTTTAATTAGTTCCAAGAACAAAAAATAAATTAAACCACATACTACAAAGGATAACATCATTAGAAACTAACGCGTTTGAGACCTTTTTAAAAAAAGTTACACCAAAAGTAAAGGCGTATAAAGTGTCCCAAAGCACATAACCAGCATGGTGGACTGAGGCCTAAACTCTCACTTGAAGAATAAACCCGTGCCCAGAAGTGGGGCATGGGCTTACATCCTTTTCTTTAGTACCGAGAACAAAAATTAAATTAAACCATTTTATCTTAACTACCATCACTAACCTAACAACTAGCATCCTGTACAATTGACGCTAATGACTTTTTGTCAGATCATTTATTTTCATACAACGAAAATATTTGGAGTCACTGTCGGTTAGATAAGCCGAAGCGATGTGATTAAAGATCCATGTCTTACTTCCGGACCGAAGCGGATGGCAGAGCGGACGACGGAACACGGAAAGCATTTTAAGCGGGTTCACTAATATGAACCCGCCTATTGTCCTATTTATTTTGAGCGCGACCCATTATTGATCTTCTGTCGTGATGCAAATCGCAATTTAAATATAGATTTCGTTTACGCAACGCAACGACAGGGTCTTCCGAGATTAATCGAGGAATGGAACAATACAACGCTGATTAACAGATGATAATAAATAGGGAAAGTTGAGACTGGCTGAGGTAAACAATACAGATTAAGGTAGTTGCCTTATTAATAATCACACATTTGACTTCTTAACATTAATTATGTCTTGAAGAATTTAATATGCTTGGTATATATGGTAATTATTCCAAGGTCAATCCTGACTCGGGAATATTAAGAATATCTTAACGACGGTATATCATTCCAAAACTAGGTATATGATTATCATTTTTTTTAGTCTTATTGTTTTATGATTACAAAATAATAAAGAACCTAAAAGCTCCGTTTGTACCTAAAAGAAAAATAGTACCAACATTTTACTAGGGTAGATTACAAAGTTGAGCTTTGACCGTAAACTGAAGTTAGCGCAGAGTGCTTGCGGTGGCCCGTGACGCAACACAGGATACCCTATGGGACGCACTGGGAACCCAGTAAATCACAAACGTAACACGCTATGTACTCGTGTACCCAGTTACTTTCTAGATAGTGCAATAATATAGAGGGTGTTGCTTTTTCTTCAAAATGAACTCTTTCGATTTTCTTCTAGGGAAATAATTTTTTGACACTGACAATGCTAAGTGCCTTTTTTATTTTTAACAGCCTTCTAACTCCTCTTAACTTCTTGATATTCTTTACTTATAGTTCCAAATTTGAACATCCATGCGCTCTAGAAAATTCCACTCTGTATGTCATTCCAAAATAGGGATATAATTGTTACAGATAATCTGCAGTGTAGCTGCTTTACTGAACTAAAAACTCGTTGGTACCTAAAAGAAAAATAGCACCAACATTTTACTAGGAGAGTAGATTACAAAGTTGAGCGCTGAGCGTAAACTGAGGTTAGCGCAGAGTGCTTGCGGTGGCCCATGAAGCCACACAGTGTGAGTAACGCACTGGGAACCCGATACAAATCACAAACGTAACACGAAGCTTGATTAGGGTTCCGTAATCAACTATAATCCGTAATCTAGCCATCTGTTTAAATTGGAATTAGTCCAACACAAAACCATCAAGAAACTGTTTCTGTAAACTAATGTTCGCCTAGTAGTAAATTGGACCATAAATAGGTATAGAAAAATTATGCATAGAAAATTTAAATAAATTTAAAAAGAAAATGTTATTATTTTTTTCTTTATACCACTAATTTGTCAATAGCTAAACAAAAAAGACAAACAATAGTGAAATAGGTACTCTTTGACCATTTTTATATTCACCCATTCATACGAATTAGGTACATTAGGTAATTGTGAAAACTATATAGATTTCTTAATAACGAGATACATATTTATCTGATCATACACCATATTTGCTATACCCAAGATACCTTAATAAAGGATTCATGATTCTTCTGATAAACAAGTCTTAATTCAACTGTCTTGAATTATTCCCGATGTAGTTGAACGGATTAGGTATTATCGGATTTAACTCCGAGAGTACCAATTTGTTACGGAATGGAAGTTCGATATTCAGCTAAGCTATCACTGTTTCAGATTCAAAATAAATGAGAACCAATTAGTCCCGACTATCCTCTTTCGTTCTTGGAATAGAAATTGGATCTATTCCGAATCGTATTCTAGTATATCAAGAAAGTAATACACTGTGTATTATACGGTTACTGTTAAAGTAGGATAAGATGTCTGTATTATTGTAGTTCGAATGGAATATTATAATAGTAATGATATCTACGTTTCTTCAGTTATATATTTGGATATTTTCTATGTCGTTGGTGCCATGGTTAGTAACAAACGGCTAGTTGATAAAACGAATATGATTCGATCGGGAAGGCACCATCGTCACACCTATTTTTAGTGTGCGAAACTTAAGTGTCGTATGAGGTAACCTTCTAAGTCTTTGGGAGTAGCAACGTATCTATGATTGAGTTCACATAGAACCATAGAGCTCCATAAGTTGCTAACAGATATCTATCGGGCTAGGGATGGAATCTAGACTATGTATCAGACTGGCGTGGTGACCGATTCGCCACTCGGGTCGTTTAATATCAGGCCAATTGCCTTATATTTGCAGAGGTTTCGTTATTTGCTCCACATAGCTGTGTCACTCAATAGGCGCCAGTGAGGCGAGGAGTCTTGGTCTCTTCCCGTTATAAAAAATCCTTTGAACGCGTCTTACTAATTATTTATTGTTTAAAATTCAACTAAGATTACGTTTAGATTCACCTGCGTTACAGTTGTATATGTGTAACCTTTGGACACTTACGAAGATTAATTAAAGACATTGGAAATATAATGTTCAAATTATATAATATAACTAATGTGTTTTCATCAAAAGCTTGATTGATGTACCATTAATAGGCAAATACATTTGTGGGCGTATTCATGTATATAAAGAGCGTAATTGATTGAAGTAAAATGATTTGAATGATAATAGTTACAATGTATGTTTTGGACAGTGAAGAAGATTAATCAAAGATATCGAAGATGTTGGGTTCGATTTGCGAGAGTCAAGTGGGTTACGATGTCAGTGTTTGCCCATTTTGTCGCGGCTGCGGACAGAGGCGCCACATGTGGGAATTATCTAAGCTTTTTCGATACAACGGATATTTTTTGCTAGAATTTATTCGGTGAACACTCTATTTACTACAGTCATTGTAAATGAAACGATAGGTAACAAAAATAACATGGATTTAAGGAATAATTGATTGTGATAAGTAAAACAATTCATCATACATCAGTAGAAAAATAAATAATATATGATAATGCAAATAAAAATATATTTAGATAGGTAACTGACCATCGTTGAATTATTAAAATATAATCCAGTTAGAAACTGAATTATAATTTTCATTTTATGTTTCTAAAGTCTAAATGGACATCTAGATGTCTAAATCTTAATAAGATTTTTTCTTGAGACTCGCTCATCCTAAACGTATTTCGTTCTCCAAAACTTTTTCGCGACACTTAGTCCAAATTCATTTAAAGAGATTCCAAATATTAGGAAAATGGGTCGGGGTATAACTAGATCCCCTGCCCCGTTACCAAATATTTGTAACTTTAAGTTGGATAAGTAAGCAAATACTACCCTACTCTAGTGTCGCCGGATAGATTAAATCGTCTGCTTGACATAAAGCTTCGACGTCATGTATGGGCATCTGGGTCTTAAGTTAGGGGACGATTCCACCCTTCACTTATATAGCTATCGACTGTCTGTCGACTCGTGGCGAGTACGTGTATATATGTGCTTGTTTTGTATCTCTTGGGAATTGATCAAACATTTTGTACCTACTTACGAAGGGATTATTGAGCGCGATAGCTAATTTAAACGGCTTTGTCGGTCTCTTATCTGTCGGTCATCAATTAAACTGCATACATTGACCTCAAGTAGACCTCGGATATCGTTATTGATGTAATTGTTCTCAGTGAACCTATCTCGCCTTCATTCATTCTGATGTTTGATGACGTCATCCAATAAATTGATGGAATATTTATAAATAAGTATCTGTTCAGTAATGAGCGACGCGACAATAATATCTTGTTAAATGGTACTTACATTGGCTTATTAAGGTTATTTAAATATCATGACTTATTTTGGTATGATTTCAGAAATTGTTGACATTAAACCAATACTGCGTGCCTACTGCACATGTACACAGTTTTTTGTCCCAATTGTACTTTATACTTTATAGTTTTTGTACACAGCGCCCGTATGTACCTAATACTAGCGTGGCGTTGATCCTTCGGCAGTTCCCACGAGCTTTTTCGTTTTTCGGGCACGTTAAACGTTCCCGGCCTACCTCTTATAAAGCGTATACGTGCTTATTTGCGAGATAACTACACTCAAAATCCACTTAAAAGAGCTAAGGTTAACTTTTGAAATAAGAAAATCATAACCAGAAAAAGATATAAAAAGAAAATAGATATAAAAGGTTTTATAGGTCTTGGATAATAGATATAAAAGGATTTACAGCTTTTGTATTACGCACAAGAATAACTTTTAATGTAGGTTGAATTACAATAGAACATAGACATAAAAAAATATATCAAAACTGTTACTTGTAGTGAAAAAATGAACGCTTTTTAGAAGTAGGTAGGTGGGGATTTATGTTTAAGGGTTCATTAATAAAACGATGAATTACTACACCTTTTTTTAGGGTTCCATACCCAAAGGGTAAAAATGGAACCCTATTACTAAGCCTCCGCTGTCTGTCCGTCTGTCC
>DWPV01005944.1:0-11925 GCA_018251915.1 Urbanus proteus proteus
GGGCCGGTTGAAAGGACCTTTCGTCTCGCCCGAACTTAGATAGATACGATGTCGTAAAAATTAAGGGGTAATAAGTTTTTTTTAATGAACGTCCAAGTTATACGTGAAATATATTATGTTCAAAGATCTTAAAAAAATTGGAACAGTTTTTAAATAATTAAAAGTCCAATTTACGCGTACAAATATACAGTCGAATCCGTTTATAATGACATCGAAAGGAATTGACAAACACGTCATAATAAGCGAAAGCGTTTTGTGAAAAAAAAAAATAACATTTTTAATGTAAATAGTATGCATGTATTTAAGTACTTTAATAGAGAAACATAGTAACACATAAAATAAAAATTGCAAGTACATACCTACACATATACCTATGTATGTATGTACATAAAAGTTGTGTTTTTTAATGTACCTAAGTGATCCGTAATTTTTATCAGCTTTTGTTTGTTATTTTTTTGTTTTATTGTCAAATTATCGTTTTAATATTATACTGTACATATTTATATTGACTTAGCATATTGTATTAATGTTCTACAATATGTTTTGGTTGTGTAACACCAATCATATTGTATCTGATCATATTATTAAACACAGCTTGGCATATCTCAGATAGGACGGGATTTCACAATGATTTTCCTTAAAGTAGTTGCAAGGTCTTCGCAGTGATAGCCTAGTGGTTGAAACTTGGCGTCTCAAACGGGCGGTCCAACGTTCAAATTCCAGGCACCTCTGATTTACGTGTATTAGAAATTAATTATCACTTGAATTAACGGCTAAGGAAAATTTTGTAAGGAAATCCGCACATCTGAGAGTACCTAAAAGTTCTCAAAGGTATGTGAAGTCTACCAATTCGTAATTGGCCGTGGACTGAGACCTAAATCCCTCTCGTTATGAGAGGGGACTCGTGCCCAGCAGTGGGACAATAATGGGTTGACGACGACGTATAAAATACTGTAATGGATTATCAAGAAGTCATTCAAATTACACTCACCTCAAAAATAAACAACACCATATAACGCTACCTACGCTGAAATGTAACGGTTTTGAATACCTAATTAAACTATCAGTAAACAAACGCCTGTAGTACTTTAAGTAATCTCCATTATAATTAAGATTACACTCACCATAATTATAATAAACACTTGCATATTACACTGATATTAGGCCCGAAAGCAATTGCCACCATCTCCTAAAACAGAGATTAACCGTCGTTCAACTCGTATTATGTAACGTGTTCGCAAACTTAATTTCGGCGGACTACTTGAAAATTTCCAAGCAGGTATAAAGGCTTAGTTTAATTTTAGAACTTAAGCGGGATGTTATAATAAACTTAAGTAGGTACCATGCTGGCATATTATGTTACACTTTTTAACGGGTCTTAAATATGATTAAGCATACTAAAAATATTATTTAAAACAATTTTTAAACATAAGTTTTCACGAGCATGGCTTAAAAACTTCAATAACAGCTTTTTAAATAACTGAATATAATATGTTTTTATTTCAAAGAATATACTTCTATTTTATAAAATATTAGTACTAACATACACTTAATATGTTATTATAACGAATAAATTATTACAAGTATCAATTATAAAATGAAACGAGGATAAGAATAAATGGGAGATATTCAACACTACTTTTAAATATTAATTCAATGCATTTCTATAAATCTTCGTGAATAGCGTGAGAAACGTGGTAATTTTTATTAAGCATAAAACAGCGTTAAGTTTTAGCAATTAAAATAAACACTTCGCGTTTATTGCGAACAAATCTACGGAGCCCACTCGCACCGTATCGTTAAACAACGCTTAATTCGCATAGTACACGTGTTTGGGAATCTTAATTCGAGTTAACTGCGTCACGAGTGGGAATTAGGAAGATTTGAGCACGATCTCGCATTAATCAACTGCTTGACGTTGACATTACCGTTTCGGTGTGACGGCACAGAATTCGATGATTTATTTTTACTTGGATCGACGCTCATATACTCGTAAATATGTACTTTATCCATGATACCTCATATTCCAGTCCATCGAAACAGCAGTCCTTGTTTTAAGCTAAAAATAATAAGTAAGTAATGGGCAGCCAAATTCTAGTAAGGATTTAAGTACCTAAGGATTATTACTTAGCGTTAAAATTTGGCTGACCATTATGTTTTTTTAAGATACGTCACTGGCTACGTCACCAGTGACGTATCTAAACAAAACATAATGGAATCATTTGATAGCTACTATATTAGTGACGTCGCCAACTGTGATATCTATTATGATGTTTCCATATTTTTTTCTTGGATACGCTACCGTCGCTATGGTCTCCTGGTAACATACAGGCCTAAACCTCTAAGGGATAAAATTCTTAATACAAAACTACTCTACACTTCAGTAACAATTCCAAGCATTCCAAACGGCCCGCATGCATAACTCTCCCGGAACATATGTTTGACAATCTTAATTCTTGTTAACGGCTACCATTAAGTAGGCGTTACAAGGATTTAAACGCGATCCCGGACATTAATCAAGATGGCTGACGGCTTCCCAGCATTTAGTTGCGTAGTTCGCACAACAAAAATATCTACGAGTCGAATTAATGTATGCTACTAGTTATATTATTTTAATAGCTTTAGATATGTTATACGTGATATGTTATACATTACTTTTATTTATATGATACTTTTAAAATAACCTTAATTAATTTACAATTTTTTTGATTGCGACTTGACTATAACGATACATAAAGTTAAGTAATGTGTAACGCGGTGCGGAGTTAGATGGGTGAACCGTTAATGGCTTATTTGTTGCTTGTTTGCATGTTTCCGTGCTTTGGAGTCGTTAGTTCGTGACGTCCTACATTGAATAGCAGTCATGAAATCTTATGAATTTTTCAACGTTGACAGGAGAACTGTTCAGCAGTAGGATATAAATGTATAAGCGGACGGTGTGCAAAAACACCTTGTATCTAGGAAATTTCACCTCGACAGTGAAAGGTAAAAAGGTTTGAAGACGGTAAAACTCTATATGGCTTGACTCCGGCAGCACCCCCGCCACTCCTATTTCTGCTTTATAACAGCAGCGTTAAGCACTGCTGTGTTCTGGTCTGAAGTGTGTGATTAGGGAGACATACTTATCCGAGGCCTTCTGACTCAGTTCTCACGGGTAGCAACGCATCTATCGTCAACCTTGGGGAGGACTTGATCTTATCTGGGGTTGACTATGGATATCCATGGACGTCAGTGGCCACTTACCATCTTGTGGACTGCATGCTCGTTTACTACTTCGAAGCAATAAAAAAGGTGCTGGTGCAGCCCTGTATAAAGCCTTCTTAGACTAGGGGAAGCCGCAAGAATATATTTAATTTAACACAAACATAAAAAATTAAAATTTCTTACATTAGAATCAATTCTGTAGTATACTTCCGTAGCGGTAGTCAGTTGTTGACGATAACCAAGAGATCTAACTATATATTATGAATCAATTTGAATTTCTTAAGCTAATTATAACACAAGGAAACAATATGCGAAACTAATAACAAAGGGAACGGTTATTCAAATTGCGGTCAAATGAACCTAGTTTAGTCTGTTCTGAACTAAATTATTCGCCAGTCGATATGGAGGCTCTCACTAATTTTAGGTATGTTACCACATTCGTGTCGGATAAGTTTGGATTCGGCTAAGTTAGTTTGGATTGGGGCAAACTTGTGAACTTGTATATTATACGGCTCAGGATAAATGAGTTTGACCTAGGTTTTAGCTCAAAACGCGGAGTGATGAACTTTTAGGTGAGTTTCGGTGAGTTTCGGAGAGTTTCGGTGAGTTTCGGTGAGCACGAAACTCGTGTTTGTGGAAGTTGTGTCACGTTTTTAGGTGTGTGCTCATTAAGAGGATGTAAGTTGTAATGCGATTTTATGTTACTGAAGTGGTATTAAAACGATTTTATGTTAAGTGCCTTCCATGGTACTGGACCACCCATGGTATTGTGGTCAACTCCAAATAGATTGTCCCCCACTTTAATTCGGTGAGGATGGGGGTCTCTATTTTTTTATATGATCGAAGTAACAAATTATCATGCAGTCTGATGGTAAGTGGTCACTGCCGCTCATGGTCATCTGTAATCAACCCCAGATAAGATCAAGGTCCTACCTAAGGTTGACCACAGATGCGTTGCTACCCTTAAGAACTGAGCTGGAACGCTTCAGATAAGTACCTATGCCTCTATTACCACACCCTTCGGACCAAAACACAGCAGTGCTTAAAACTGCTGTTACAAGGCAGAAATAGGTGTGACGGTAGTGTCGACGGTAGTGACGGTAGTATAACTACATAGAGATCTACAACCTTTAATATCTATTTACCCATTAGGGGAGGGGTCCAACAGTGGACCTCAAAAGGCTGATGGATTGCCTAAAAACAGGCAAGCAACAACACAACTACAACACAGAAACGGGGAAATTTTGTTATAAAGCAGAAACAGATATAGCAACCCTAGTAAAACCACAATCTCTATTACTTGAACCATAAAGAAGAAATAAAATAAATGCCAAGTCAAAGAGAAAGTAATTAAAGTACATTGTCTATGTCACATACCGCCCACATTACACTGCGGTCGTTTGTAATCCATTTCCATAAAAACAGGACATGCCGACCACCTACGGTGTTACGAAACAAATGTTATATCCTCAAATATTTGCATACTAAACAAATCCACTCGCAAGTATTATCTCAACCATGGACGAAAGGGACAAAGGGAAGTGGCATAGGAATCGATTAGTATGGGAACCGGTGTAGCCAAACAAACAAATAGACATCAGTATGTTATCGTATTTTTATTGGTGGTCTGTTTTCAATGAATGAATGAATGAATGAATATTTTTATGCAAAAATTGTAGTAACAATGGATCTTACTGCTATAATACAATGCTCACAATTTACCATGGAGATGGCGTGCATATTATTGCTTACATTATGTCAATTTTTATTATAAACATATTTATGTGTCAACAATGAACGAGGCGCGTTTACTAAGTTTTACAAAAAATTACTGCCTGCAAAACAAAATTTACGTGTCTCAATGTATGCTAAGCTTGTCATACTAGTAGTCGCCTCAATTCGTATATATGCCACTTCCTCTTGTCATCTTCTTTCATGATCTCAACATTGGGAACCGCGTCCGGGGAACCAGAGTTAACATCCCATCCCTATTTGCATTGGTCCCGGGACATTATTATTTTTTTGTTTGGACGCGAGAAAATAATTCGACCGTGGTTGAAGCCGGGTTATAAATAAAGAGGACAGACAATACACGCTGGATAAATCGTAGTCACGTAAGAATCTTATTTGATAGGTGGAAGAACCAGTATAGATAGTCAGGGATGGTATCATTGCTATGATTTAGAACACACTAGAAATATGTACTTACTGCTGTAAGTACATAGTAGAAATATGTACTTACTGCTGTAAGTACATATTTCTAGTGTGGAGTAAGTATAGCCAAATCACTTTAGATACGTTTTTGCATTTGTAGTAGTGCAGCGTCAACAGATAAATAAACAAATAATATATATTTTTTTATTTTTCAATAGGTATCTACTCAATATTATGCAACGTAAATTATTATCATGAACTTCTCTAAGTACAGAAATGTCGTAGTTATCTTCGTTTTAGCTTTCATTACATAAATCGTTAATGTTAATTTGTTCTAATATTGTAGATATCTAATGTCTTTTTATAGCATCTAGTTCGTATCTATTCATTCTTATACCAATTAAAAAGTATGAATAAAAATATTAACACATTAAAAATTCGTAAAAATTAAATAAAATTAAGGAAGTAAATTATTACATCGTTATATTAATTACAAAATAATAATAAACAAATTTGCATAACATGACACTTCTAACGTTACTTTTTATGCAATTAACCCCAGATACGTACGCGAGGTGGCTATGTACGTCAACCTGGTTTATTTCGGGTTTATTCACTGTACGTATCACACTACCACAAATGCAAAAACATCTCTAAAGTGACTATAGTTCTTGCGATTCGGAAGGATAAGAAGGTAGAAGCCGATAGACTTACGTTTGACGCGACCCGTTTAGTCTTCAGGAGTGATATGTGTTCGACTTCCCGTAGAATCCCTGATCTATATGGAGTTACTGTCCATTGGCGACAGTCACCACTTACCATCACAATCTGCGTGCTCATTTGTAACTTAAATAAAAACAAATAATACGAGAAAATAATTTGGCCGTGGTTTTAAGCCGGTCATAAATTAGGGGGACAATACACGTTGGATAAATCGTTGTCATGTAAGAATGTTACTCAATAGGTGCTTAAGCCTAGATGGTTCCACAGGAGAGGTATCATTGTCACAACTATTTCTAGCATTAAGCATTTCTTGGGTTTCGGAAGAATGAAAGAATGCCTACTGTGTACGAGCAAGGCGACCAATTTTGTCTTTTGGAGTGGCAACGTATCTGTGATCGACTGCAGGTAGAATGCCTGTTATATATTTGAAAATTGCAATGTCCATTGCGAAAGGGACCACTTACTATGCGTGCTAATTTGCAACTTAAATAAAAAAAACATACGAGAAAATAATTCGGCCGTGGTTTTAAGCCGGTCATAAATTAGGGGGACAATACACGTTGGATAAATCGTTGTCACGTAAGAATGTCGCATTAGGTAGGATGGGGATAGAGTTTGGGCGCCGGGGGTTCAGGGGACGTGGGGGTGGGTTGAGGAAGTAATAACAGTGGCACGCCACAGTTAGCTGACGGTGTTGTTATTGCGTTGTATTATTTATGTGTGCCGTTGTAAGGTGACAATTGCTTGGGTCATTGTACGCCGATTTCGGACGGAGTTAGTAAGAATTCGTATGGATTCGTCTGATTTTAACGTTTGTATATCCTACTAATATTATAAAGCTGAAAGTTTGTGAGGAAAGATGGATGGATGGATGGATGGATGGATTGATGTTTGTTACTCTATAACTTAAGAACGGCTGAATGGATCTGGATGAAATTTGGTGCAGACATATATTGTAGTCTGGAATAACATATAGGCTACTTTTTATCCCGGGAAAATGTGCGGTTCCCGTGGGATTCGTTTGTTTTGTTTTGTCGCCGTGTCATTCTCGCGACATGTTTATTGATTTACTTTTCAAAGGCTGGTGAAATTGCGGGGATCAGCTAGTGAATAAATAAAAAGTTTTTAGCGGTTTGTGAAAATTTAGCAATATGTACTCACTTGGAAATATCATTTACCCACTAGGCTAACATGGTGGAATGGCTCAATTACTTTTATTTAGATAGCTCGTGCCCAGCAGTGGGTAAGGAAAGTAACACATGAGCAATAGTTAACTAATGTCAATCTAATTATCGCCGAAGGTACGTCATTATATCGCTGGCTAAGATACAGGCGGTCTTCGTCGGCGTGTAATATGTATTTCTATATGTGGAAAAATCCTATCTTTTTTCTGACATACATCGTTAAAGTATTGTAGCTGTACTTATATAAGAATGTAGAGCACGCTAATAGGATTTAGGTATCCACTATTCTGGATCTGCCACAGGAGCGTTAATATTCCTACCATTAGAAGACTAAGTGAAAATAACCCGTGTAGGTATTTCTCGTACCGCGTCCTTTACATCAGAACATAGCGACATTATTTTATATACAAAAACAAATTAAACATAGATTCTAAACATTTTTTCTACAGTTATCGTCGCCACTGGAACAGTTCTTACTATCGATGTTGTAACAAGACGTTAACAATCCACGCTACCAGCCTCAATTGAGAAAAGTTTAATTTCCGATTCATTTTCCGCTCAGCCCGAATAGTTTGTGCTGAACGAGTTTAGTTTAAATAAGTTTTTTATCGGACCTCCATCTTGATATTTACTTTTATTTTATCTTTAAAGTTGATATTTACTGTTTAAATTGCTAAATGTTTTGGTGTTATAAATGTCGGATGGGTCTAAAATATAGATGTTGCATAAAACTCTTAAAAACACATTGCAGTAATCATTGGTACTTCATTTCGGAGCTCCGGTCTGATTTTAGAATAATGAAGGCCTAAACTGAAACCAACCATGTAGAAAAACTAGATGGATATCTCTGGGTTATAATATATTATACTAGTCTTTACCCGCAGCTTCGCTCGCGCTAATGTGTACATTCGCACAAAGAGGCCGTAGGTATCAAAGTAGGTTGTAGGTATGAAAGTTACTTCTCTATGCCTCGGGAGTAGTATGTTTTTTTCGGGATGAAAGGTACTCAATGTCATTTTCTGGATCCCTCACTATGTGCGTGCAAAATTTCATTACGATCGGTTGAGCAGTTAAGGCATGAAGGCGTTACAAACTAACAAACAAATAAACGAACATTCGCATTTATAATAATTAGGATTAGGATAGGATTAATGTAGTTAAAAAGTAGGATATCTCAACCTTTGGCAGTATGCATTTGCCTCTAAGACTTCAGAGTAGATCTTGTACAGCTACAGAACCATATAATTCTCTTGAACAGACGTGTGTATGATAATAAGGGCGTTATGTGACACACTGATCCGTATTAGACGTGTGACCTAATCGAATATCATGTGAGTGACATGTAATTTGCAATTGCTATTCGAATTACTAGATAAGCCGATGTTGGCTCCAACAGCTGTAATGTTGTCTTAAGGCGACATGACAGGTCTAGAGTTTAATATCATTAAAATTAATATAAAACATACGTCGTAAAAGAAATAAAGCACATGCATAAAAAATATCTTTACTTACATATACGAGGCGTTCCAGCTCAGTCCACGGGGATAAGTGATGGAAGTAGCAAACAAACATCATACCTGATGGTAAATGGCCACTGCTGTCCTTATGTCCTTACCACACCCTTCAAACCAGAACAAAACAGCGTTGAACCGCTGAATACTGCTGTTATGACGCAGAAATAGGTGTGACGGTGGTGCCGCTGGAGTCTAACTACAAAAGGTTCTACCACCTTTAATTCTAAAACATTGTAATTATACCTATTATAATTTTTGTTTACATGATTACGATCTTTGCGTATATTACTAGAAAGTAAATCTTAAAGAGTAAATTTGCTTACTTTATCTATGGTCACGCCGTGGAAAAATATTTTAAAAGAATACTTACCTAATGTCAGGAAAACGTTCGCAATTTTGCATGCACTCATAAACTTGTTTATAACTCGTACAAAGTAAAAGGTTACTAAGTTTATTATACTCGTACTACTACGGAACCTCACGGGAGTTGCGCACAAAAGCCCTTTAGAAAATTTAAAGGAAAATATTAAGTTTAAAAGCGTAACTAAAAATGTTGGAACAAGTAAATATGATGTTACTAGTAGAATGATGCTGATTACATTATAAGCACCAGCACCCACTACATTATAATTAAAAAATGAAAAAAGAGTAGGTACTTACCTATAACTTAAGTAGGTATAAGATAAGTGGTTTGGCCGTGTCGCTACCGTTATATGAGTGTAAGGTGTATGTAGTTCTTATACTAACGAAAGGGCCAAGCCACATACTGTGTCTAAGGTATAGAGTTTGTTATTATTATTATGAACTGATAACTTTTATGATAGTTTTGTTTCGGCAGTACCTCCATGATTTTTCTTATGGTATAACAGTTACTGTAGCTTTGTATGACTTGACAGCTATTTTTAGTCTGCATGTATTTTACGTATAGGTACCTACGTTACATCATAATATATTACAATTACACAACCTGGATAATACAGAAATCGGTAGAAAAATGTTTATTCGATAATAATATAATGTAATACTATTTGATAATATAATATTTGAAAGGGCACAATTTTGTAATAAGCTGCCTTATACTATCAAGAATGGAATATTAATAAATAGTTTTAAGCAGAAATTAAAGCAATTTATCAGCAACACCACATTGGCTCAAGAAATGTAATAATGTAAATTCTTATATAAGTGAATTATATAGTATTCATTCTTGTGAGAGTTAAAGAAATTCTATACCCCGATTTGAATTATATTTATAAGTAACGATTAAAACCTCATCGATCTCTGAACCATAAATTAATTCGTACCATTAGAGATCGACAGCCACAAACGCGCCAGCCTGAAAGATGTTAGTGTTGTGTAGTAGCGTTCGTGAAACCATAAATTATTTTCCGGACGCTACATTTCAGTGCGTCGGGCAAATTACACAGCCGATTGCGTTTCGGGTCGCCGTAAACCACCTAATTATGGCACGAATAATGGAGAAACTATGCCAAACCGGGAATGACATTACCTCTATGTTTAATACTGTATTGTATCGGGTACATAACTGGTTACAGGTGTCATAACAGTTGTGATTATGTTTTTTAAGGGCAGTACATAGATAGGTACATTAGATAAAATATATTGCAAATATACTCTGTTCAGCGATATTTGACTAATATTACGATAACCTCTCGGAAGTGAAACTGTCGCTTTTATATCGCAAATTGTATGTCGGGCGACGTTAATCGCCGCGATAGTAACTATGTTTCGTGGTAAAAGTCATGGCCTGGCGAGCCTGGCGAGCATTCGCGGCGGCCACATACAAATAAATTAATGGGCTGTATTTTTTAAATTTTATTACTTTTTTATCAACTCTCCGCGAACAGACTAGGCGAATAAAAAAATATAAAATTTATATAAAATTTGAATAAAAAAACCAATATAACAAAGTACATGAAATGCAAAGCGAAATCAAATTGCAATTTATATTCATTTTCATCGCTAATTATCTAAACAAATAGTGTAAGAAAAAATGGCAGATAAATCACAAAGTCATAGCAGGTGCAATAAGCCGAGGACTGGCATTTAAATAATCACGGCAACAACGCAAGCAGCTGTTTGCAACTCGTTTAATCACTGAGTGGTGCCACGCAGGTGTGATGTATGCTTTATATACGGGTGGCATAACAGAAAAACACAGGAATATACGTAATTTGTTTTAGTAAGTAGTAAACAAAAACTTGATTAAGAAAAATATAGGACAAGAACTCTCCGTTATGAATCCTTCTCAATTGTGGTCAATGTTCCGATGGGGTAGGAATCATGTTAGTGTTTAAGATTCAATTACCTATACTTTCACTTTGGAGCGTCCGATATACTGGATTTACAATGACGTCATTAACGCTAATCATGCAATGTCATCTAAAACTAACGTATGTGTAATATGCAAAATTTTAAATTATTCGGTCCTTACATATACATTTTCCTTAGCAAACATATATATATTGCAAAGTCATTGTTTAAAGTTGTTTTAGAAAACAAATAGGTACAGGTACCAAACAAATCAAACACTAAAGATAATCTGTTTGTCCCGACGTTCAGCCCTCATAAACCGCAATCAAGGGAATGAGTACGAGACGAGTATGAACTGACATTGAATGCGCTGTGACGTCATTCTTTTTTCATTTCGAAAACTGCAGCGCACCGCTTACAATGACCGCATTCAGTATTCAGTGAGTACATTGAGAGGTAAACATTGCCGCAATATTCCGAATTATAATCTGTAAGAAGCGCAAATGGAGAGACAGAATAGTTTCATGAGTTTGTATCTGGGTACGAATTTTGCAATTTAAAATCATATGCGTTTTCTAATTTTTCTTTATTAATTATAAGTGTACGTTCGCCATAATTTAAATGCATAAACAATCCACTATCTGAAATATATGAACAACACTTGGCAATTATGACGGACTACGAATTAAGCTTATTGAAGTCAAAGAAGAAGGTGACTAACGGTGGCATAAAAAAATATTGATAAGACGATATCCCTACTAATATTATAAATGCGAAAGTAACTCTGTCTGTCTATCTGTCTGTCTGTTCCACTTTCACGCCTAAACCAGTGAACCGATTTTGATGAAATTTGGTACAGAGATAGAATAGAC
>DWPV01005945.1:0-11925 GCA_018251915.1 Urbanus proteus proteus
GTTCATAGGCGACGGTAACTACTTTCCATCAGGTGGCCCGTCTGCCTTATTGCTTGGTTATATTATAAAAAAAAAAAAATAATAATAATAAATTATCCGAGAATAGTCGGCCAACTGGTGACCAATCTGAGCACTCTTTACTAACCAGATTGTTTGTTTGGCTCGGTACATTAGCAGTCCAACCCGATTTAACTATCGGCCGATAGAAAATCTACTGTCTGCCTCGGCTCTAAGAGTAATAATGCAATTGCTACTGGTTTACTACACCAGTTGTCATCATAATATAGGTTTATACTTATACACCTACCAGGTGAAATAATCATCATAAGATTAATACTAGTTTCAGCTGTATTTTTCTACGAATTTAGGGGTAGTTAAATTATATTTTTTCTACTCCCATTTATATACAATTCATGAATTAAATCTGATGGAAATGTATTTTTTTAACTAGCCAGGAGCTATCCTTGTAAACCTGTTGTAAAATGTTATTTCAAGATCAAATATTTTTTTATAAACAAGCACCGGTTGGATATTAATTTTGTATGAAAAATGAAACAAATAAACAATTGCTTTGGAAAGAATAGATAAATGAAATTTAAAAATGGAATGAAAATCAAAGTTCATAAATACTTACACATTCGTTTTCTTTTGTATGTTTTGACAGGACCAATAATTTTCAGCCACTCAGCCACTTCACTATTATAACAATACGTCATTACACTCTTTTGTTAATTGTGAATTCAAAACATTTGTTTTAAAACAAGAAAACCTTACGCTACAATAAAAAGAAATAAAACTACTTAAACGTCACCACAATCAATGTCAAACAAACAGCTGATTTCTATATTGCGACTAGATTTCAGCGGTGCGGTGGATTGCGGCGTTTGTTAGGGTTGCTACATCATGAAAGCAAGATTTTACTTACATCGACATTTAATTATGGTAAATTTACAAATAGGTAGTGTAAAATTAATTTATTTTATAACAAAAGATAATTTTTTGTGTTTTTTTTTTTACTGGCACTATATTAAATATACTTGGTCTTAATAAGTTCTTTATAGAATTTGAGAGAAAAAATATTAAAAAATCAAATTCTTTAGTCGGAGTTTGTCATAGTCGTAGGATCCTACTTTATTCAGGTAATCATATTTGTTATGTATTGTACTTAATGTGTTGGGAGGTGACCAATTATTTTTGGTATCTAATTAAGTATGTAGGTACCTTATAAATTAAACAAAAAGTTTATTTATTAAATCATTATTATTTATTCCATTTTTTATATTTTTTTATGTATGCTTCTTATATCTACTCTAATACATAAATAATATAATAGTAATACTATAAAAATAAATATATACATAAACACATAAATATAAGTACAAACGATATAAAATTTCAATACATATATACTATATTGCCAATTTTAAAATATATGATAAAATAATAATTATATATCAGTATTCATAATCCGTTTTCATGCCGGTTTGTGTAACGTAAACTAAAGTTATATCTAAGCTTGGCAGTTCATTGGTACTCTGAATTGCCTGGTCTGTGGTACACCAGAAACTTGAGGGTTCTGGCCTTGCCTGATCTGGTCCCTGTATGCTCTGAACTGCTGGTCTAGGTTAGGCCTGCAGACAACTTGAGAAGTCTGTTCCTTGTAGCTCTGACCCTTGCATCTTGACGAGCAAGCAGACAAGGGCGATGTGGTGATACAGATCTCACTATGATTCTCGTAATATTGGACCTGCTGTTCCAACTGGCATGGCACACGCTGCTTGTTGTACGATCTAGACCTGTATACGTTTTTTGCGTTCCAGCTCTCTTCTTCTTCGGAAGATGTTTGCATTGCGTTCTTCCAGTCGTCATCAGAGCGCAAAATTGCCGTGTAATGATTCTCAGGTTGGTAGGCAGCCTGCTTCGCTTGGGATTGCAGTTCTTCAGTCTTTGGCTCGCTGTTCTCATCGTTCAGAGCGTAGGATGCGCCGTAGTGTTCAGGCTTGTCCACTAGACCGTTAGGAGTCAGGTAGTCGTCACGAGGATCGCTGCTCATGCGTCCACAAATACCCCTGTTGCGGTTGCGGCTCTGTTTGCTCAGCACGACGAACCGTTGTCCGTCATACATCGCGCGGAGGTAGTTATCGCTGATGTCGACAACCAGGACGCCATCTTGCGTGTGGTATTCCAGAATTGGCTTCTCCTCATCATCGTTCCAATATGTGGTCAAATCGCCTTCAGAAATCTTCTTGGCTTTAGTGTTGACATTCATGTTGTACTGTTTGGAACCTTCAGGTGCAGGCTGGATTTCGATTTCAACTTCCTTTCCGCTCTTAGACCTTTAGAAGAAATGAAAAGATGTTTAAGTTACTGGTTGTTATAAAATTTTGTTTATCATTCATAATAAATAATTAATTAATTAAATTTAATTAAAGTGAGGAGTAAATTGCTATCTTATACCTGTAAGACATGTAGATCTCTTGCTGCTTCTCGTTGGGTCTCCTAGCTAAGATAACGAGCTCTTCGTCGTTTTGGCCCTGTTTCTTAGGATAATGCATCACTACGTGCCATGAGCGAGACAAAGGATATTCATAACTGCGGTTGCTGAAAGTCCTGATCCTTGTTCCATCGACGGAGCAGTAAGCTGAAATAAAATGTTCAAATTAGAAAAATTCCAAAAACCATTTATAAAGAACTATCACAGTAAAAAGTAAATTTACTTACGTTGGTACTGATGTTCAGCGTAGTAGTTGAAAACTCGATCTTCTACTTTGAATGGCCAGTATGCGTTGAGGGCTCTTGACGTGGCGCGGGGGATAGGAACACTCTTGCTGCGGGTTTCTCCGTTACGTGAGTTCATTACCAAGTTAAGTGTGTTTGTGAAGTATTGTGCATCGACTGCAATCTCCAGTTTGCCATCAGGTGACACTTTCTGGGGGTTAACATCTGTCTGCCAGAAACCATAGTGCTCAGCGAATCTGTAAGCCTGGTAGAACATGTATTTTGTTGCCGCGTTGATATCTTTGTAGGTAATTGTAGCCTTCATGTTATCATATGCATGGGCCATAACGATCATCTTGTGGCAAGCATGTTGGTATTGATTGCCTTCAACGATTTCCTGGGCACACTGTTTTCCATTTGGATTGTTTTGCAGCTCCTCAGCATACTTCTTACTGCGTTCAGCGTTACCTTGGACATGAATGTGTTCCTTGTTGTTCTGGCCATAACGGATATCAGCCTCGAAGGTCACCTTCAGATCCTTCTTAAGCGCCTCCTGGAAGTTCAGGGGAGAGATGGATTCTGGCTTTCTGAAGGCAGCGACTGCGTTGATCTGGTTGTTACCATATTGAGCAGAGTTTCTGGCAGCGAAGAAGGCGTGCTGAATCTTAGGGTCAACTGGGCTGGAAGCCATCGCGTAAGTGAACACGTAATCAAGCTTCTGTGGTAAGTCAAAGGTGGCGCTGAAGTCAAAGACACGGACTCGGGCTGTGTTGACTCCTGCAGCAACACGCTTCGCAAGCTCATCACGACGAGACTCGCTGTTCGGAGACATATCTTTCACGTTGGAAGCGGTAAGTTCCATTTGTCCAGCTTGCTTTTGGTTGTAGTACGTGTCTGAAATTAAAGAATATTAGATTATTATTAAGACAGAAATTACAGGTTAGCATTTTTAATACATAGTGAGATTTATGCTTACCGTAAACAGCGTGCAGAGTTACACCCTTGTTTTTAGACTGTTTGCCAAGGTACTTAAGGTTGAAGTGTGTTTGAGCGTTGTCTCTTTGGTTCAAGACTTGGGCTATACGACCAAACAGATCACGTGGTTGCAGTACATTGTCAATGCCTCTGTAGTCCTCCGAGTAGGAGTATCCCTGCAGATGGAATGGAGTTCCGATTTGCTGGCCGAATTTAGTGTCCAGAGACACAACTTTGTTAGCGCGGGTGACGAGCTTAGTTGAATGATCCTGGCTGATAGTAACAAGGGAATCCTTGTTTTGATAAGCGGTGTAAGGCCACACGCTGTAATGAAGAACCGTGTTGTCCTGCTCAGGTTCAAGTTGGCGTAAATTGACATTTATTTCACCATCTTTCATTTGCATGGCTGTCTTGAAGGCAATGTTGAACTGTGTCTTCTTAATCAGACCCGCACTAGCGTATTGGTTTTCAAGAGTGTCTAAGAAGCCAACGCTGCCATCATAGTTCTTAGCGTAAGTAAATTGTACTTCCTTTTCCATAGCTGCAGAGAATCCATTCTTTCCGTTTCCGAACTTGATGGGTCCCTTAGCCTTGCTTCTGATATGAGCAACGGTGGGTTCCTTGTACTTGTAGATAAATGGCATACCCATAGCGACGGGGAACATGATAGAAACTTGGACCTGGTTGGTAACCTTGGTGTAGTGCTTGTCAACTCCGTTTTCAAGCTCTGATAAGTACTGCTTGATGTTTTGAGTAAGTTGCTGGAGATCATCCTCGCCATAAGTTTGGTATCTTTCAATATCCATGAATTTGACATTGAAAGCGGCTTCCAGTTGATCTGGGTTGTTTCGTTTAATGTTAAGCATCTGGGCGATCTTATTAGCGGAGTACTTATGGTTCGACTCAGTTTCAGGGCTCTGGTACTGTTCAATGAAGTTCTTTTTGAATAAGTCCACAAACTGCTGTACACTCGAGAATGAAGCCGAAATCTACAAACAAAGCAAAAGATTAATAGTGTTAGTGTCATAACGTTTAAATTTATGATAATTTTATAGTATAAAATTATAAAATAAACAACTTACCATGTCTTTCCTGTTCCATCCACCCGACTTTCTCTCCCATGCGTAATTCATGTACTTAGGGAAGAAGTTGTCTTCACTTCCAATTTGGGACCGAATGTTTAAGGTGCTGTCGGATTCTTCGTTATCGAAGTTATCATTGAATTCCGTAGCAGCATTTACTGACTGGTGTTGACTGAAGTTTTCTGTAGTGAGCATACCCTTAACAGCCTGTGCAGCTCGGGCCCTAATAAAACAAATTAATATGATTGTAATACACAGGACCAAAGCATCATCGGAGCAGTGAAATATTAATTATACTTACAGTCGAAGGTAGCGTGGGCTCTTCAAATTGGCGGCTTCTTCAATGCTAAACTTAAGTGCAGCACGGACTTGTAGACTGGGATCATTGTGAGTCATTTGTGCCATAGCTTGCATCATTGCGCCCGTGGGAGAGCTGGCGAAAATGTTTTGGATAGCAGCAACTCTCACTTCATATGGTTCAGCAGTGTTTCTCAGAATGCTGTAAAGCACAGCACGAACGTAACCATCTTGCTGGCGAGCCAATGTTTCCAGACTTCTTACCATCTGGGTCCTTAGGTAAGTTGACACCTCAATCTTGCCTTCAAGGTATGGAGTGTACACATCGAGGATAGCACGATGACCCAAATAACCAATGGCCTTGATGTACACTTGTGCCTTGTGGCTATCGTTTTCTTGAATCGCTTGGTTCAGGTCTTGGCGAAGACGGGGCAGGATGTCATCTAATACAAATTGGTCGTAACGGCGAGAAAGACGTCCATACATGTGAGTGGGATAGTAAGAATGGGCTGTGTCGTTGTTGACCTGACCCATGTTAATGAATTTGGTTGCAGAAATCAAAGCCGTAGTGTTCAGGTAGTTCTGTTCCCGGACTTCGGGGCTCGTAGCCAGTTTGAAGAACTGAGTCATCAGTTCCTTTGTTGGGTACCGAAGAGTGCTTACCAAGGTGGAAACTACTTCAGCAGCTTCATTGCCCTCAATTTTCTTATTCTCAATCCATGATTTAATTTGTTGGAAGGCAGGGAAAGTACCGGCCTGAGCGACAGCGTCACGGTATACCATCCACATATCAGCCTTAACGATGTTGTTGGAAGACTTGGCGATCTCGATGCTGCGGCTGGTTTGGCTAAGCTGACCGGTACTCATTGAAGCAATGACGCGGACAAGAATGTTGAATTTTGAAAGGAGATCAGCTTTTGGCATATTGTTAGGATTTTGCAGTTGCTGAGCAATTTCTTGGACAAGTTTTTGAGCATTTGCTGGGTTCTGTTTCCTGTCGGCATGAGGTTGCGGATTCATGTAAAGGGCAGCATACGCAGGTTCGTTCTGTTTGGGAATGTCATCATTGACGTAGGCAGATGAAGAGCCGCTAGAGCTTGATGAACTCGACGAACTATCCTTGCTTCGCTTCACAATAACTTTGTTTACAGCCACGATAGTACTCGGTCTCGCAGATCGGCGAATTCTGGAGGGTTGTTCATCTTGTTGGGAATAACGATCCTCTTGTGATTCCGAAGAAGACGATGATGATGAGGAAGACCTATCCTCGATGGTCACAGGCTTGGATGACATCGAGTACAAGAGATTCTGGATCTCGCGGTTACCTTCAGACTTTTCCCATTCAGGTTCGTTGTCCTGTTGTTGTGCGACTAAATATAAAGTAACCTTACTGTGTACCTCAGCCTGTTGCTTGCCAAACATATGGGGGTGTACTTGCACAGTGCTGGTGGTCTCCGCCTTGTATATCGGACCTTGCTTAGCGACGAGGATGCGTGAGACGGTGGCCCGTTTGATAAATTGGTCTTCCTTCGACTTATGAGCAGTGCCAGTCCATTCCACATGTTCAGGCACGCCGAAGTGGTAGTCGACTCGGTGGTGGCAGTGTCCGTAGTTTTTGCTCTTGGTAATCTCAATAGGCTCCTGCTCCGCAGCGAACTTGGGGAGCTCGCGTCTCCATTCAGACGCTATTGGGGAGACCGTGTAAAGAGTTTCACAGTCACCAGTGACGTCAGTCTCCATTTTCCTGAAGAGACCTTGCTGGATCTGCTTGTCGTAAGTGTCATGGTGGCTGTGTACGTTACGGTGAGCAGAAAGGTCGACTTGAAGAGCACTGATAAGACCCTTAAGCAAGTTCTCGTGTGCTAGGGTTAGGGAAGGAGGGAGACTGAGCGACTGTACACGGCCTCCTTGGATGGAGATCTCGAAAGGTTTATCGAGGTCTTGTACAGGCTGGTACTTCAGATCCTTCGGGAGCTCGTTTTCCTGATCCCTAGACAGTTGCTCGTGGACCTGAGCTCGCTGGGCATTCTCCAGTTTAGCCTGAAGTTGTCCAGGGGCCTTCGCACGGACGGTGAAACGGGCCTTGAACGCGGTACCGGAGCTGGTGCCTTCGTACAGGCGGGCCAAGGTGTGGGCCTCAACGTCATATCGGTATAGTTGTCCAACTTGCCATGGTGATTGGGTCTGAGTGTTGTCGTTTTTCGGGTTGTTAAGGCGGCCTGATGCAACGGCCACTGAAAATAAAAGTTTGTCATGTAATATCAATTTACACATACAAAAAATAAACTTGTGATCGCTTTATTGATATCTTCTGAACTCGGATGTATATTCAATAAGTTGTTAATTTTCCTTCAATTAACTAATTAAATTAACATCCCACGTTACACGCACAAATTTTACAAACTATTGTTAAGTAGCTTTACGGTAGCTTACATTATTAATACCATATCTTTAATGTTACAGGTATATAAATGAAATAAAAGAAAATAAAAAAACACAAAAAAGTTAAAAACGCTCAGCTCATTCGGTCATAGCCTCAATTGGTTTAAATCCTGTACCTATAGTAGATACCATACCATAGACATATTCTAAGACGAATATACAACAATGAATTGATTTCTTTTTAATACATGTTTCAAATAGGTGGTAGAACACTTGTGGTTCGACTTCGACGGCATCAGCACTACATCTCTTTTTACCTTATAACGGCAGTTTGCACTCTGTTCTTATCTGAGGTTGATTACAAATGTCCATGGGTGGCAGTGGCCACTTTACACCACGTGGACTGCATGCTCGTTTGCTACTTCGATCATATAAAAAAGATACCTATATTCCTCTTTCTAGCGAAGACGTAAGCTTATTTAACAGAAAATATGATGTGCAATTTCAAACATGAAATGAGCGATAAAACTAAAAACAATTTAATATTTGAAAATATTTAAATAGGCAAAAGAAAACTCTTTATTATAAGTACGCAGGCTTTTCTAGGAATTTTCGCACGCAATGAAAGTTTGCAAGTACCTGAATATTTAAATTAAGATCAAGATTAACATAAAAATTAGTTTTTTTTAATAAGGGTTTCTTATTCGCATCGCCTTAAACATAATTTTGCATAAAACAATTAATTGAAAATGTTCTTTTTATAATAGTTTAAATCAGCCCTCGCAAGTAGCATCGTCACTACATAGTATAAAACAAAGTCGCTTTCCGCTGTCTGTCCCTATGTATGCTTAGATCTTTAAAACTACACAATGGATTCTGATGCGATTTTGTGAATAGATAGAGTCATTCGAGAGGAAGGTTTATATGTAATAGAAGGCATGCGAAGCCGCTAGAGTATAAATAAATAGTTATTTAACTACTTAAATACATATTTACTATTACTAATTAAATAACAGTTCAGTAACTTTAAGCTCTGATAAAATATCTCCGACGCTATGGCGTAACATATCTTTTGTTTTATCGCGTTGCGTGTGAACCAAAGCTAAACTGCAATGTTTTGATTATCTTTTACTATTGAAATGATTTATTGTGCTTATGCTGATTAATTAGAAATGTAATGTAATGTAATGCACATAAGTAGTGTCAAAATGGACGGTCAAGTCAGTGGTCACGCGCACGATGAAATTATGGAAAAGTTATCGTTATGGGACATATTAGTGTTGGTTGTGATCATAGCTATGTTATTCGCTATTGGCTACTACCTCTTCAGGAAACTACAGAAGCAGTCAATCAATTTCATTCGGAAGGAGATAAAAAGAGAAATGGAAGCCTCGAACGCCGCTGCACGCACGTAGAATATTTACAACAATGTTCTTTTGAATAAAGAGTTAAGTTGAAAAGTTGTATTATTTATTGACAAGCTATTAAATGTAACATCTTTATGTTTTAACACCTCGCAGCGTAATCATAAAATATACTTATTTATCATATTTTATGAATGGTATGGTAAATCATTCGGTATTCTTTAATTTAGAGTTGTTATAGTTTATTGTGTCATGAAAGTGCGTACGTAATTTATAACATTGTTACATTTTAAAGTAGTATAATGTAAATGAGTTTTAACTCGCGTGCAACACTTCGTATAATTTTTCGTTTTTGACGCGAGGATTCAAAAAAAATTATAGTCAAAAGTATGCCTGGCGCCTGCTTTTTACTTTTTAATCTTACTTTAAATACCCATAAGATTTTCTTTCATTTTCTACAGATAAACATTTTAATTACAGGTAGGTACACAAAAATACAGGCGACGAATAAAAAACACCAAGGGTAATTATATCGTACTTTTTAGTTCATCAGTTATTAACCCAAATGTCATGGGTGTCCTGCAATCTATCTCAGATTTTACCCTCATACGAATCCCGTAAGGTCTACTAACCTAAGTCGGAACGCCTAAATTGGAACGCCTAAGTTGGAACGCGTATGTTGGAACACCTAAGTTGGAACGCCTAAGTTAGAAAGCCTAAGTTGTAACGTCTCAGTTGGAACGACCTATATTACGGGTTTCTCGCTTTATAACAAAGCTTTCCACTTTAAAATCTAAAAAAGCACACGGATACAAAAAATAAACCTAGCTAGCAGATAATGACTAGACTTCCTCTCTATTTGTTGCAATAATAGATGGCTTGATATATGACCCAATACCTGTTTCTTGCCGACATTGCTCCACAAGTAAATGCGATTTTAATGACCGGTATCCATCGCACAGAACTAATAGGAAATGGCTGTAATATAGCTAAAATATGTGCAATATTATGCAGTAGCTTCGCTTGCAGCTCCACTCGCGATAGACTTCGTTTGTTAGTAAAGTAAAAAGGTAGAAAACAAAATTTAATTTCATTCGCTTCATCAGTGCAATCTGATTTCTTTTTAATATTGGAATATGTGTATATTGTACAATGATTTATATAAACAGAAAAATAGAAATTTCTTTACTACCTATTACAGTCAGACAAGATTGAGGTTAGCCACAGATGCGTTGCTACCCCTGAGGACTAAGTTGGAACGCCGGCCGATGGATGTTACTTCGATGTGTATGCCTCCCTTATCACACACAATAACACAGCAGTGCTTTTCTTGCTCATAAAAGGCAGAAATAGGTGTGACGGTGGTGCCTCTGATCGAACCACAAAAAGTTCAACCGCCATTATTTAGCTACTCATAACATTTTCGGTTTGGTTTTTCGCTCGGTTAAGTAACAATTATTGTATAGGTAGGTACTAGATATTTTTTACTTGAATCGCTTTAACTTTCGTTACTTTTTGTTGAAGTTAATAAGTCAATTACATGTATATTCATACACACATTCTCATTTTAATTAAAGGGTTTTAAAAAATGTGTTCCAGTGAGTGCATCCGATGCTCATCAGCGCAGTGCCGTTTGAGGAGCAGCAATCATTGGAACCAGTGGCATGTAATCATTACCTTACTTCTATTTGACATATGGTTTTGTTGTGCTCATGTGTATCATGTTGGTTTTTTTACTCCTAGTTTTCGGTACACGATGTCGCAGACTTTGTCAATCTCTTCTCATTCATACCAGTGTATCATGTTGGTATAAGTGCTTCGTACAGGAATGGTAATAATGTTTTTTTTTGCAGATTTTAGTATAGATAAACGGCATTGTAAAAACCTGCAAGCCTAATTCTTTTAAAATATTTACAATGTCATGTGAAGATTACAAATTCCTGACCAGCTTGGGTATAATCTTCCTTAGGTCCTGAAGGTCCTATAATTATTTTATTTAATACGGGCTTTTTACCTAAAACAGGCACCAGTCTCGCACTGCGTAGGTCAAAATACTCATTTGTTTTCACTTGTTTTGTATCCTAAGTTAAGACCTAGTTGTAAGAGGAAATATATATTTTCATTTCCAGTTACATTAATTAAGAAGTTAACATTTTTTCTTTTAACTATCTATCAGGAGCCATAAACATTATTGTTAGTCTTATGAATAATTTTATTGTAGGTATGCACCTATTTGATATTGGTTAACGAACTTATTATCTTAAACTATCCCAGAATTTATTTAACCTTTCAAAAACCGAATACAAACGGACATTAACGCTACCGACACGATTGAGATATCAGTCAGATGAACGTATTCGTATTTTGTATGCAAATGTTGTTAATCCGTCTTGACTTTTCCCATTGAAACGCCACACCTGCAGTCAGATTGGAGCTATCATTGTGAATTGAATGATGCTCATTAGTATGCAGCCGTGGTATAATATAATCGACGGGACCGTGACGAGTCGACTAGGGTGGTAGGTGACCCCAATAATCGACTATCGATATACAGATAGGTACTATCAACAGATTATAGCTTCATTAAATCCTACCAGTGTTAGAGTATTTTTAAAAGAATATTATTGTCTTCTTATGTCTTAGCAGAAGTATGTCGTTTGAGTATTTTTCAGACGACTCAAAATCAAATGTTACTATAAGGATCATAACTTACGAACAATAATGTCGTCATATACCTACAACAAAACATTGCCCACATAGACATAGCACAGTTTGATTAATAGCTACGTCAGTATCGATGTTTCAGAAGAATCTGTCGGTACTATGCTGAATATTTAATCGTGAAGTACTATCGATATATAATTGATTTGGGGCACCAAGAGGTTCTATCGACAATATTCACACTGACTATTTTCGTGCATCACTACGTGTAAGGGTGTGTAGTGACCGCAGTTCCTACTACATTAAACATAATGTCGAGGTTTTTTTTTTGTAATCTCGATAAATGTACTGGTGGTTTATTAATTGATCTAAGGAGCACAACGGTTTGCAATTATTTTTAACCGACTTCCCAAAGGAAGAGAGGTTATCTATTCGTCGTGTATATT
>DWPV01005946.1:0-11925 GCA_018251915.1 Urbanus proteus proteus
AGGGTTGGGAAGGGTGGGAGCTTTATATCTTCGAATAAAGTGACTCATATAATACTGATCGAACTTCACTTGGAAGTTCGTTTGATCATGTATTATTATTTCGTCACTTTATTCGAAGATATAGATATAAATACTATATGTATGGTTCATACATATAACAGTCTACCAAGTAGACGTTTAGAGATCTGTTTTGCCGATATCCATTATTTTGCGCCGGAAGACAAAGATGAAATTAGTTGTAAAAATCAGATTTAATTACTAATAATAACACATTATTTATATATTACTATCAATTATTTTAGGATTAGGTACATAGAAAAATACAATGAACAGTTAAGGCTGATGTTGGAGGCATACTGCTCTCGCAAATTGATCGTTATTTATTATCTGTCGATTGTAAAATCTAGCAAATGGCTCTGATGTTGAGGACCAGCCCGCAGTCTTTCTAATCACATCAAGTGAGACTCCAGCGCGGCTGGCCGCGGATGTGGCGGCATGACGCGCGCTGTGCGCACCGAACGTCGCCACGTCCACGCCACACTCCGCAAGCACTTGCTTGACCCACCGTGAGATCGTCTGACTAGTTGCTGCTTTGTGAGGCGGTCTCCAGGTTAATAATAAATTATCTACGTTATTTAAATTCGACCTTAACTGTTCAGTACGAAACATATAATCTTTTATAGTAGTTGCAGGACAAATATCTTTATTTTCAGTAAAATTTGGGAGTGTCAATAGTGGCTGCTCCCGTCCCACAGCTGATGTTTTTATTGCCTCGGAAATCACAATTTGAATACCACTGCAACTTACTTGGATATTTTTAAGCTTAATTAAAGATTTGGTTTGAGCCCTGTGGGCAGTAGGTACACAAAACTAAGAGCATTGTAATTTTCTTTGTTAACTTTTCAATGGATATCTCATTATGAGGTTTCCACTGCGCTATGTAATTTAACACTACTTGAGGATCCCATGTACCAATATATTTAGGAAGGGGAGGTTTTAATTTGTATATTCCTTTGAAAAATCTTCTAATTAAATTATTATTTTGAAAATCATTATCTAATAATAAAGCCAAGGCAGATCTGTGGCTGTTAAGTGAACCATATGCCGCGCCCTTGTTAAAAAGGTTCGTAAGAAAGGAAATTATTAAGGTCGCCTTACACGAATTATAAGGGTTTAAGTTCAAATCGTTGCAAAATTTCCACCATAATTTGTAGGTACCACTATACTGTTGCGTAGTACTTTGTGCAACAGAAGATAAAATTATATCTAATGCTACTTCGGGGGTTCCTTTTCTCAGGAAAGCTTCCCGGAGAGCTTCGCGACACCCAGGATAAATTTGAATTGCTGTCTTCTCCTGAAAGAGAAATTTAAAAGGTGCTCATTAGCGTTCAAATAAATAATTTTTGAGATGCACATGTCAGTCAAAACTGGATACCAGGGCTGAGAGGGCCAATAGGGGAATACTAATAATCCTTCTGCTCTGTCTGCTTTAATTTTTTGGAGGCATTTTAAAATTAACGAGAAAGGTGGAAAAGCATAAAAGAAATAGGGATTCCAATTTATAGTAAAAGCATCAACTGTAAGAGAGTCTGGGTCTTGTTTCCATGAAACATAAGAATCACACTTGGCATTGGAGCGAGAAGCGAAAAGATCAATATCTGGTTTTCCCAACTCATGTGTGATATGATGAAAAGCTTCACTTGACATTTCTAATTCTGTATCTATGTTCTTGTTACGTGATTCCTGGTCTGCTTCCAGGTTTTCTTTCGTATTTATGTATGATGCATATAGCCACACTTTTCTCTGCTCGCACCATTGCCAAATGTTTCTTGCGACTTCATTTAAATGGGGGAATTCAATTCCTCCCATACGGTTTATATAACTGATAGCGGTTGTGTTGTCACACCTTAACAAAATTGCACAGTCAAATTTGCCTCGAGCAAACGTCTTTAAACTAAGATATACTGCTTTCAGTTCCAAATAATTTATATGGAACTCAGCCTCTTCTGGTTTCCATTTTCCGCCCGCTCTTATATTGTTACAAAATGAACCCCAGCCCTGTTTCGATGCATCGGAGAAAATTTCTAAAATGTATTCTGGTTTTTCAATTTTATTTCGTAATTTGTACACATTATTTTTCCACCAAAGTAAATCCTGTAAAATATTACTTGAAGGTATGAATTTTGCATTGTAATTTTTATGGTTTTGAAGTAAAGCTAAATATTTTTCCCGCTCTAACAATTTAGTATACATCCAACTGTAACTTACAGCAGGACATGCTGCTGTAAGCACTCCGATCAAATGTGAAAATTCCCTGATGGTACATCGAGGCAGACTGAGATATTTATTAACCAGATTAAAAATATAGTTCTGTTTTTCAATGGGCAATTCTATTGACATTTCCATAGAGTTAAAAACAAAACCTAGATATTTGCACTTAGTTTTAGGGTTTAGATTACTTCTTTCGTAATTTATGACAAAGCCCAAACACTCTAATAACTTTCGAGTTTCTGTTACATTCGTTAGACATTCCTTAAAGTTTGAACCCAAACATAAAATATCATCTAAATAGACAACTGATTTAAAACCCTGACTTCTCAAATGTGCTACAACAATTTTCATAATTTTTGTAAATGTTCTAGGGGCCGTAGAAAGGCCATAAGGCATAGCTTTAAATTCGTATATTACATTTTCAAATTGAAATCTCAAGAATTTCTTATCATTAGATCTAATTGGCACTAATAAATACGACTCTTTTAAATCAATTGTTGACATAAAATATCCTTTTGATATTAGCATAGCCGCTGTCCTATAATCTTCCATTTTAAAATGCTCCGTTTTAATAAATTTATTAAGAGCTTTTAAGTTCAATATAAATCGAAAATCACCATTAGGTTTAGGTGCCAAAAATATATCAGATACCTATTGATCTCGAGATGGTTCGCAAATGTCTATAGCCTCTAGATCAAGTAATTTTTTAATTGCATTAGACATTTGCATTTTCTCCTTTAGTGACCATCTACGACAATTATTTTTATTTTTTATTACTTTATGAGTAAAAGGAATGTGATAACCCACTCGAATCCAATTTAACACCACCCTATTATTAGTTATATTACGCCAACAATTATAGAAATGTTTTAATCTACCAGCGTGTACCTCTATTGTCGAGGGCCTACACGTGGAGGCCTGTTCCAAATTCTGGTTGGAGTGAAGTTGCTCTGGGACGCCGGGGTTTTCTGGGTCTTCCTGGGCCCTCCTCGCCCCCCCCTGTTCGCTGAGCGAGAAGAGCCTCTCCAGTTTCCCTGTGTTCTGGTCGAACGAGATGAAGATGGACCTGGGTTAACCTTTAACTCAGGTTTCTTAATTTGAGAGCCTTGTTTTTCAATTGCCTTGGAAGCTTTGATTTTTTCCGGAAGATCGCTGCCGAACAGCATTTCGTCTCTTTCACTTTCCTGAATTACATTTAGGAAGGATTTTTCCAAGCCTTGTGTAAGGGATTTTGTTCTAGTTTGCGTCTCTAGTGCATGTAAATCGGAAAGTATCCTACAAGCGTCTGATAGGCATTTTATTGCTTGTACTTTATTGTCACTCGTTAACAATAAGGTCATAGCTTTGTTTATAGCAGTAAGGCCGACCCCTAATTCTTGTTGAAAAGACTCAATCTTCTTATCCCGTGCACGAGCGAATTCAGAAACTGCTGCAGCTATTTCTGGGTTTAATCGAGGCGCTCTTAACAGTTTGCAATTTTGGGGCGTCGCATAATCCGAAAAGATTTTTTCTTTTTGGTCTTTATCCGACAGGCCTTTCTTAAGTATTGGAGCCCATCTTTGGGCTAAGTCTGGATGGATATCCGCACCATATGTCACTTGTTCAGGGACTAGGTCTCCTAAGGCTATCAATACTTCCGAATCTAGGGTAGGCAGCACTTCCTGAGTCGGAGCTTCCTCCTGGTTCCCATTTTGATCTAAAATCGGGGCTTCCCCACAGACATTACTCTGAATTTGCGCAGAATTATTATTAGCCTCCGATTTACCGGTGTCGTTATCTAAAAATAAATAATTTTAAATTGAATTATGACATAAGGGAATATTATTTAATAGCTAGATTAACTGTATGAAAACGACTTTAAATGAATACCGATAGGAGGTATGGGTTAACTGGTTGACTCATAGTCAACTCTGTTACTATATTTGTACCCTTTGGTTAACTCGAGGTTAACTCTTGGGCCAAGATTGCTTTTTGGTTGCCTCGCGGACAACTCTAAAGCTATTTCCCTTTATTCAATTCACTATTATCACTTAAACAATTATTTAAACTCATATTACAACATTGTAAATTTTAAGTGGGTACTCACAAAAAAGTTTTCGCTTACCAGATATTTCCTCGACATCTGACGAATCTGAGTAAATAATAATTCTGTTCCGACGTTTCACGTTTTGAGTTTGTCACTTTTTTATTTTCCTTTTATAATACGTAATTCTATCTTCCGCACTTCGCTTCGGCATCGTTTAAACGGAACGCGTGCGTTCTGTTACCCGCACAGAAAAAGAATGATTTAAATGACAAAAGTGGGGTAATTAGGGACGTGATCGAAGTAAAGTGATGTGTTTATTCGAATAAATTTCAAATATCGATACTTTACTATCTAAAGCGTGCGGATTGTTGCCTGAACAATAAAAGGACTATTTGTTAGACTGTTATATGTATGAACCATACATATTAAGTATTAAATAGTTACTTATCAATGTAATACTTTTAAGTTGGCAACATTAGAATTATATGTTTTTTGCATTTTACATCTGTTGTATTTTTTCTTTTTTGTTATGGCGTCGTTACGATCGGTGTGTGTAAAAGTATGTGAGAATAAAGTAACAGTGAAATCCATAACCATCCGTTGTTTTACTCATAACAATAATATTAATATGCTTCATAGGTAACATAGTCTATGTTACGTGTATCTATTAAGTATGGTATGCTTTAACAGAAATTGAATAACACAATGCTACGCTACCTAATTTTTTATGCTTGAGTGCGCTTAATTAGCATTTGGAGAGCGACAAAGTCTAACTCCCTTCTAAATAGCTGTATATCTCAATGTAGTTAGAACGCGATATTTTAATAGTAATGGAGAAATAAGTTGCCTTTTTGAAAATGTATTTCGAGCAAACGAGTTACTTGTTGCCTATGAATACCTATCCGTGACCAATACCATAGGTACACAACAGGGCTTTACCTGTCACCGACGAGAACTATGATGACCACCTCGTATATCTGCTTTTGACATCAAAACTCTTTTACCGAAACGCCAGAACTGTTTCTACATCATCTACGAGTACCCATACATATTATAAAAAAGTCCTCAAAAGCTGTATGTAAATTACCTATTTGTGTACGATTGTTACTAAAACATAGCGCAATTGTTGAGGAATGTTTACATACAAAGATTTTCATACGGGCGAGGCCACGGGCAGAGCTAGTTTTAAGAATAAAATATGTGTTAAACTCATAGGTAGATAGTGTAGATACAGGTCAATTGTATTCTTATGCAAGCTTACATATTTCTTTATGCAGTAACCGTAATTGTTATCGCAATAAACATACATACGCATCACTCGCAAATGATAAATTACCATTTTGCTGTCATTATTGTTATATTACCAGTATTACCACATAGCTACTTGTATGTTTTTACTTGGTATTAAGTGTTCTTACCCGTTTTGTTACGGTCGTCGCTATAATGAGGCATTAAAATTCTTAAAATTATGAAGATATCTAATCTGATAAGTGAATTTTAAACGTGGTAAATATTAAAATTTTGTATAATTAGTACAGTTATTTTTAACTGTTTAAAAATCTACTATTATACGTCATAATAACGATATCCTTAGAATTATTTCTAGAGTATTTATCCTGGAGTATTATTACTTAGGTAACTACATATATTATAGATGCGAAGGTCTGCGACATCTGAAAACAAAATGAACAGAACTAAATGTATCTAGTTTATAATTTACATAGGTACACGCACACACAGTAAAAGTTATAATATAATTTACTTTGACAAAGAAAACTGGTCCGATGTGTTTTCAGAACAATTTAGTAAACCGCATGGCAGAGCAGTTAACATATTAGTCTGAAATATCTGCATAGACTGAATAAAGAATAGAATAGCCGAATACAGAATTGCTATATGGTAGCAATAGTGGTGCCGGCAATCACCATATGAGTTTGAAATGTCTACATAGACTGAATAAAGAATAGAATAGCCGCATACAGAATAGACGTTACATGGTAGCAATGGATGGGGCCTCCTGCGAAAAGTTGTGCTCCCTTTTAAGAATACATGATTACTGCATTTATACCATGTTGTGGGAATCCGTGTCACACCTGAAGTACCACCACCTGCTGGCCATAAAAGTCTAATTATTATATTTTGCACAAAAATGCGTTTTTAAACACTCGAGTGTTTCCTTGACGAGTTAATAAATCTACCTTTTTGTTTAACGCATTTGCATATGACCTACGACTTTTTGTGTGTTTGTATTCAGCAATTCTTATAATAATCGTAAGTTTGTTTTTCATTTACAACTGTAGGTTTGATATTTTTTTCCTAAACCACGAAGAAAAACAAAATAACTATAATTAAGAGCTATTTGCGTAAAAACTGACAATGACGGTAGATTGGTAAATCATATGGCGCCAAAAGCTGACAAAAAAGGCAATTTCGTCGTAGGTCGGGGAGCAACGGAAAACGGTTCACTTACGACTTCCGTCCACTTGATGCCTCAATTTCTGGATAATGAAACCACTTTAAAAAGCACAATTTGATAAAACAAAATTTGATTCAACTCTTTTTGATTCGAATGGAATTATCGTGTGGATTCTTATCACACATTTTACTTACAATAAAGGTATTGCGAATAGTAGGGGGATGAGATGAGATAATTTATGACTGACTCTCGCTAGGAGTCTCTTTTTAGAAGATGAATTAAGTAGGTAGGATTATCTCTTATCCAGCACCTACATTGCCCCGCCCCGTACACATGCAATAGCATAGAAAAAGCCCTGGATATTCCCGGAAAAAAATAATATCTCTTTTCCAATGTATTTAGTTACCTATAAGAATAAAAGTATGTATGTAGTTAGATAATGTGTATAGTTAGAATAATAGACATATGTGAATATAGTGAAAATGATAACAAGAACTGGAAAAAACGAAATAAACTTTTATTATTGCTTTTACATCTGATCTGCTAAATCTTGCCAAATAAAGTTGAAGAAGCCATGCCTTGATCGGTTTTTTTATAGTCTAATTTATCATCCCAATCTGCTTGAAAACAAGTCAGGGATGAGCCAAGAAACCCATTTTTGTCTATTTCTGCGTACGGCCATTATCCACAACATAAGTTGTGGATAATGGTCGTCTAAAACTTACTCCACAGCACTGTTTCATGGGCTGAGATAAGCTAGGACTCTGTCGGATTTTCAAAAAGTCTAGAAATATCAAAAACCCATAAACCACTGTAGTAAGTAAACGATTCCGCTAGACTAATGGAACAGCTAAATCAAAAGTAATAATAACTCATATGAATATCACACGTGGGTCATCATGTTTCTCCCGGATGACAGTAATTCCTCTGTCATAATCTGAAAGCCTCGCCTCTAATGTCGAGAGGCGCATTATACTTAGAAGGCAATGTATTTGAGTAACGGTGTTCATAATTATCGCATAAAACGCACAGGATTTCCGCTGCGAAGATGAATTATAATTTCCGTGCGTATCTACAGTTTTTACTGGCAAACTCCTTTCCCAACGGTCTTATATCATAGAAATGACTGAAATGAAATACTTAGCAATACGTTAGAGTGCTTAATATTTTATGGTAGTTTTCCGTATATTGACAGTCAGTTTTTAAGTCTCAAAAATAACTATTAAATACTAATTTGTGGTTACATATAGGTAAATAGATTATGTTTAATTTCATTTAATTATCTTCATTTTTAAGTCATCGCTACTATGTGTTTATTTTTACAGCCTTTTTATTACTTAGAGCATTACGAAAAATAATCTTATAATAGATACCTTCCGTATTTTTGGATGTTCCTCTTCTAAGATTATGGTAAAATTTATATTATGCATAACGAATCCTCAGCTTATAAATTCTTTGCTAAAATCTCTCTTATCCAATTTTATCAAAAGAGTGACTCTAAAAATATAAAATGCGTATCATTTTTTTAAACCAATTTTTACTTTACAGTGAAACTTCTACTATCCATAACATGGGATCATATCCGTGGGATAATTTTAAAACTAGCGGATTTTTACGAAACAAAAACCATGAGATTATTACATAAATTATATTAAATCTGCGCAATTTGTATATTTTATCATTTTGAAATCGCATGACCGCTTAGCGCAGTTATACAAAAAAGTGTAAAAACTTTGTCTTAATTATCATAATTTAATATAATTTATTATTAGCGGTATTAAATTTAATATTAAAATTAAGATACGTCAAAAAGAAACAATGATAAGAAAATGAGTTCTTTAAACATGAGAACGGTTTAATAATAATATAAGTTACTCTAACTGCTATCTTGCAAAATAATTGGACTCTAAAAAGATTGTCATAAAAATCACACATTAATATTATTTTGTGGCATTTTACACATTTTTGTATTAATTTTGGAGAATTCTCCTTTTAAAGAAAGCTATGATAATTTCAATGTATTTTTTAAAGACCTACTGTTATTGTAAAGACCTACTGTTATTGTCGATTTTATCATGATTTCATCACTTATTGATCTACATAAGAGCCCACTACATCATGTAAACATGTAAAGAACGTGTAAGACAAAAATGTATCATTACCTTCTGACTTCAAGTACCTATCTACCTACCTACTATTAAACCATATCGTTTATCAAATTCTTACATTTTAATAGTCGTGAACTAGCAGCGTTCTCTCGTGGACTGCTGTTATTAGCATGTACTTGCTAGAAGACATAAAGTTAAGCATATTAAAGGTCGGTTTACATGTAGCTATAATCTGTATAGAAATAGACAAAAACATAACAGTTTAGTGGCTTTTTATTTTTAGTGTCTGTCCAACGATTTTGTAGCTAGAGACTAATTTGGACTATCAATAAAGAAATTTGGAAAATTTTTTTTTTTAGTTTAAAGGTTAATTTAGAACATTGGCCGAATACCTATATTTTATGTCTCCCTTAAAACTGCTAAATATTAATTTAAAAATATGTTTATTTTTATTGACAAGCTAATATAAATTTTGTAGATCTATGTGTGAACCGAGCCCAATGCATTATATTTATCTACAGAACCTACGTTTTACGGCGAGTCCACCTTGACCAATTAAGTTTTTTAATTTGATGAGTTCATTCGGTGACATTTTGTCTTTCAAAACCTAAGTGATGTCATTTCCGCTGACTTACCCCACTGTACCCATTGTTGTTAGCTTTAGATTATTTTCAAGTGCATTTAATGGTTTCCGTTTTAACGTAAAATACATAGCAAATTTTAAATTTAAAACAATTAAAGCGCCATCATTGAAAAGTACAAGTAGTGTTGTAGTCTTAATGCACGTGCTGAAATAATCTATACAAATAAATGAAATTGCAGTGTCTGTTTGTGATTTCAAATTAACAACTTTTTACGAAATGCGTATGCAAGGACATATATACGATACCTATAACAAAAATGCAAATAAAATTGATTTATCTGTTTGGCTGAGGCAATCTTCTAAAAGGCTGAACCGATTTTGACGGGACTTTCACTGGAAGATAGCTGAAGATCTAAGTAACTTACGCTAACGTAGCGTAACTTACGCTAGCGAATTTGAGAAAAATTGCGGGTGCGCTAGGTATTACCTATGTATAAATATATATGCCGTTTTACTTCTTTAACGCGAGTGAAACCGCGGGAAATAGCTAGTACATAACATACATATATTATGACATACAAATAACTTTTTTGCAGTATACTTAGTCTGCTTGATTAATACTTTTCTGTAAGCGATAGAGTTATCACAACCAAATTTTTAGTTCCACGATTACCTTCTTCAAACATACATACGAGTAAAGCTTTTCCATTTAATCATATTAAGGAAATAAATACCTAATAAGTTAATCATTAATATGAAAGTTTACCGCATAGAAACGTGAATTATTATTAAACATACAAGTTATGTGTAAAATACATAGAATTTAATTTCCTTAATGTTATTAGTCATCGACTGTAGGTAAGTATTATAATCTCTTTCCTTTAAATTTAGATATACATGACTCTTACCGGTTGCAACTTTGCATTTGACTTTGTAGTTACACTTTTTAACTTATGTTAGCTTGACCAATTACCCCCATTTCTATTTCTCCTTCAAACTTATAAAAAATAGGTACTTTTGGCACCAGAAATAGGAAGGTATTTAGGTTGAGGATTCTAGCTGTATCGAATATATACTTATTATAAGTACCTACTTGAATATGTCACGTAATGAATAATACGTCTACTGAACTGTTGTTACGTTCAACAATAAAAAAGATATAGCAAGGCTTATACGAATTATACGTTTAATCCGGTTCAGGAATTGACAAATCTATAAGCCTCTCAAAAATATTTTTTTAAATAGGCGGCAAAGTTCAAAATATGATGGCGCGTTGCCAGTTTCGATGTTTTATTCATGCGGCCTCCATCGTTTATGCAAATCGACCTGGTAATAATTCAATGTGATGATAAAATACAAAAAAACATCGCTGTTAAATTCATTTCGCAGTACGAATGTAGGTAAACCACACTTCAATGGTTGATCGGCATTAAAAGTCATGTATTCTCTTTTAACTCACTTGTAAAGCGAAGATGTTTGTATTATGAGGCTTGTTTCTTTTTTATTCGGCAGGTAGTATATAACAATTACTTCAATAGCTTGCTTTAGGAACGAAATTGATATTGCATGGAAATATTATCATGTGGTAACCATGTTGGTTACATTACAAGTTTTCTGAAAAGAATGCCTATATTTATTACAAGTTGTTTATTTATAAAAAATATATTGGAGATCCTTTCTTTTAGTTAAGACATGGTAAGACTACCTACCTATACCCATTATAAGTATTGCTAATAAATATTCTTATATTAATAATAATTGTATGTTTATAAAAACACATTAACTGAATTGTAGTGATTATTGAAATATTAATAAAAAGATGTACGACACATCAATCACTTTTTTGTTGCTGTGTATGGACGATGTTTCCTTAGCTGTTTTGATTAATTAGTAACATCAGAACTTGAATGCTAATAGCTAATAAACATATCAAAATATAATTGATTAGTTGTATGCTACTGTAGATAAAAAATATGTATAAGGTGTATTGATAAAGTGTGCTACTAAAATTACGTTTGATATGGCTGATGTCATTACACTAACACTTTAACGAATCTATACAAATAAATAAAATTGAAGTTTCCGTTTGTGATTTCAAAATAACATTTTTTTACTCAATGTATATGTGTTATACAACGAAAATGCAATTTAATTTTTTTTCGTCTGTCTGTCTCTATGTCTGTCTGTTTGGCTGAGGTAATCTTCTAAACGGCTGGACCGATTTGACGGGACTTTCACTGGCAGATAGCTGAAGCTCCAAGGCGTAACATAAGGCTACTTTAATTTTGGAAAAAACGATTAGCGCGCACGCCACGCGCATGCAGCCGCTGTCGTCGAAAGCCGGGTATCACGTATGTTTAGATATGTATTCCTTTTTACTTTTGTAAAGCGCATAAAACCGCGGAGATTAGCTAGTTTTAAATAAAAGCACACTTAAAAAACCTAAAATGAAATGAAGTGAAGAAAAAAAATAAAACAATAAAGGGACATACGAACTTCCGCCGGATACATGCCGCAGCCG
>DWPV01005947.1:0-11924 GCA_018251915.1 Urbanus proteus proteus
GACGGGACTTTCTTTGGAAGATAGCTGGAGGTCTAAGGCGTAACATAGGCTACTTTAATTTTTGAAAAATCCATTAGAGCGCGCTCCACGCGCACGTGCACGCCGTCGCGGGACAGCGGGATGACTTTCATGATTAAATATGTATTCTTTTTGACTTTTTAAACGCGGGTGAAACCGCGGGGTTCACCTAGTCCATTATAAAAGTCAAAATAGTTCGGTGGAAGTTTCAACCGCTCGCCCAGCGACTCCGGGAGAGATAACGATTTGTGAGACTGTATACTGGTCACTTGTTGCAAGCATCCGAAAATATCCATCTATTAGCCTTTAGATGACTTCAACCGGTTCTGTGCCTTCTGAATCCAGCGATTTCACGTAGGTATGAAATCTAAGAGCATAATTGCTCTCTCGAGTAGTGTCCAACAGGTGCAATGCCATCACCGAATTATTGAAGAATCCACTTTAAATTTAATAAGGTTTTTTTGATAGGGGTATTTTAAAAAAATTACCCACTAACGTAAAAACAATATGCCCAGTTGCAGATAGATATGGCAATTTTTAATTTTTTTTTGCAAACAAAAATATTATATGAATAGATGTGATGTAAATATATTCGCTACTATCGCAAAAGTCAATGAAATTAGGGAAGCTGCCACGCCACGTTCAATGTATCTTTAAGTCTGTCTAGGTATTTATCTGTCCCTGTAGCTCCGAGACCAGAATAGGGCTACGGTATCCCCTGCCTATCGTAAGAGGTGATTAAAAGGGGGTTTAGCGGTTGCGGGTGGCTAGAGTGGGAGCTTTAACTGCCCACCCACCGGCCCCGGGAAGGACGGTGGTATGTGTGGTCGCATACCGCCGTGCACCTGATGGTGTGGCGAAAGCAACGCTCGCCCGAGCCGAGCTCAGCTCGGATAGGGCTGCGCGTTCAGCGGACACTGGATGGCGTTCCTTGCTGAGACCTTGGAGTCCTCTTCGGAGCGCCGAAGACGGCCAACGGGGGGTTTTAGTGCGGTAACAAGACCACATAACCCGGCGTCGCTTCCGTGGCGTCGGTTACCTTTTGAAGGTTTCCCCCTCATCAACAAAAAAAGGTATTTATTTGTGTTGGTTATACGAGCTATCATGAAATCTTAAAACTCGATGTCATTGCAACTTTAATAATAGATAGATAATAATAAGTAAATATTGATTCTTCATTCATTTCATTTATTTAAAAAAATATTATCATAACACTTTATTTAAATCGACCCTTATTTAATCCGTAGTTTTATTCTCATATTCATAGGCCACTTTCCTGTCTATAATTTCCTTAAAAATCTTGTTATTACCGTTATCGCAAACTTGGATCGGTTCGGTCTTATCGTTTACTTCTTTAGGAGGCAGCAAGTCTGTATAAATAGCCCCAAGAAAATTGAGTTTAGAATTAGCCGCATCTATTTTTGATTGTGATGCCGAATTAGATTCGTTGGGAAGATTAGCTCCTGATTTGCCGTGCGCATTGTTAAGATTATCTTCTTTATTATAAACGAAGGATATTCCTTCGAGAATACAGTTGGGAGGTTGTTTATTGATCTCTGTTGGGGATGATTCAATTGGTACGGGCTCTTGAACCTGCGTGCTACAATTTTTTGAGGACTTTTCGTGTAATCTTAGAAACCTTTCGTTTAGACGAGCCTCTGGAAAATGTAATAGTAATGTAGGTTTTGAAGCCAATTAAGTGTTCTGGTCCTTATAGATACTTATAATTACAATGTGAATTGTATTTTGACAACCAAACGTTTGGAAAGTAATTTGGATACTGTTATATTTTACAAAAAATAAAAATACGTTTAGGTGTAAAAATAGGTTGCTGAAATACCATTTATTTTCTTCACAACGAAGTTAAGCAAGAGACATAGGACAAATATACTCAAGACCATTAGCATATAAGCCCACCATTCTATCCTCGATGTCTGAAACGATATAATTGTGTAAGTAGGCAAAGGTTAAATTATTTATAGGTAGCACCTTCCTGGTCCAGCACCTTGGTTGTTATCATGTATATAACGAAAGTAGGCGTTCTACTCTGTGACCTTTGGGGCCTCCAGGAGTGGGGAAAAATGTCTTCGCTTTTCATGAGATCTACTGTTATCAGTGAATTTATATGTAGAGTCATCAGGTAGAGTCTATCTAAATATTTCATTTACTGCGAATCACTGCAATAAATAAAATTATTTATATATTTAGTGAAGTCACGAACCATATTGCTACTTGATACTAGCTTGTTAAATATTCCTAGATTTATTAAATAATTTCAATTTAATTTTCATAACTTCTCTACTTCTTAACTTCATTAAGAAATATGTCAAAACGTCACATCCAATTTATTTTTTACGAGGAATGAAATGTAGACATAAAGTTACTTATCAGCCCGAATCTGATTAATGGTTATTCAGATTTTATTCAGGAATGGAATCATCTGGCTGGTTATATGAAAAATATCACGTACAAAATCAGCAGATGAAAAAGCTACCTTTAACCAATTTTACGAAGATCTAAAATCATGTACCCACTTAGAGGTACTTTCGGTTTCTAACTTAGCTTCGAAGGCTTTATTAACAACAAAGTTTTTGAAGTCTATCTTCAACAGGGTCTAACTCAAACCAACCATCGGGTTCCATCAGTGATATGAGAGCGAAATACATAACAATGCCGCTATTTTGGAGTAGAATCATTACAGCAACAGTGTATATTTTTACTGTCATAAGATTACAAAACTATACAAGCTAGTGACCTCAAATTTTAATAAAAGATCAGAAAACTAATAACCCACCTACTCCAATGTACAACATTATTTATTGAGACGTATACTTGAATAGCTTGGCAGGCAGTAGCCGTAGTTCGCGAAGCAAATTAACCGATATTGACAACGTAGGGCGTCTCACGACGTGTCAGTTCGCCTGAGAGCTACGAATATAATGGACATAGGTACGTAAATGAATGAGGAATTTAGATTTTTTTCTATAAATTAAAATTGGTCCTGCCGTTTAGCAGATTGCCTCAGCCAAACAGTCAGACAGACAAAAAAATGCATTTTTGTTATAGGTATCGTGTATACTTTCATATGCACTGTACAAGTAAAAAAAATGTTATTTAGAAATCACAAACAGAGATGTCAATTTTATTTATTTGTATGATTAATAATTAACAATAGTAGGTAATTTGTAATTATAAATTACATATGATGAGATCATCTTAGTTTCCAAAGTAGGTAGCAACGGTGATTAAAGTTTCTGGTAGAGCCTGTTCTATGCGAAGATGGTCACAGATGTTCATAAATGTCAGTGACCACTTACCTACTATCTGGCGGACGGCAAGCTTCACTTGTTTCCATGACAAAAATAAAGTTAACTTGAAATTAATAGTAAGTAAATTTATTACATAAAAATAAATAAACCTTAGACATTTTCCTCGTTAGAAAGCGTGTTGATAAAATTATGCAAATTATGGAACTTCCGGAATCCCCTGTACGTGTCCGAATTCTAAACAGCTGTAAGGAATATCATCATAAGTGTAAATTTATTTAATTTTGTGTAATAATTTTAAGATATTCTTCACTCAAATGCAAGAAAAGAGTGACAGGAAAAATGCTGTCATTTCGTATTGCAGTCTAAAATGAATAGTTGTTTTCTATTTTAGAAATATCAAACGAGCATTCTCGATGCATATCGGGTGAACCCGATATAAGTGGCAACCAGAATATGAAACACAAGAGGCTCTACCACTAATGATCTTTGAGAGCTATTGTTTTACAGAAGTCTTCGGTATCCTTACGATGTATTTTTCACTCTTAAAGCAAGTGATGATTCTTTTCTAATATTTAATACGCAATTGCGCACATACTAAAATTGTAGACATGCCATCTCCGATTTTTAGGAGGCAAGCGTGTGCCTGTCAGGCATCACTATGTTCTAACTACATTGTCGCTTTTTTCGGTAATTTATCGTATGTAACATGTTCGTGACATGAGCAGTGATAGCATAATGGTTGAAACTTGGCCTCTCAATCGAGGGGTCCGAGGTTTAAATCCCGTGCACGCACCTCTGATTTATGTGTGTATTAAAAATTAATTATAACTTGTTTTACGGTGAAGGAAAACATCGTGAGGAAACATGCACATCCAAGAGTTCTTAAAAAAAAGTTCTCCAAGGTGTGTGAAGTCTACCAATTCGCATTTGGCCAGCGCGGTGGACTAAGGCCTAAAATCCCTCTCACTGAGAGGAGACCCGTGCCCAGCAGTGGGACAATAATGGGTTGGTGATGAATGTTCGTAGCTCTAAGTATTCTTAGCTCGATATTCCAACTTGGAGTAACTCGATCGGAAGTTCAGTGTTGCGTGTTGCCCATAACTTACCGACGTGTCTATCCACATGCAAAAACGTAGATCACCAACTTGGTACACGTGTTGTGTACAGGCAAGTATGTTTGCGTTTAAACTTGGCGAAACTTCGTGATTTATGGACGTAGGTACCTGGTAATATTCGAAGTTTGTGTCAATTTTATTGATAGTTTTATAAGCGACACCATAGAATGCACCGTGTTTCGATTGTGGAGGAGTTACAGCTGTAGTACTCATGTAATTCTTTCTTTCTTATAACAGCAATGTTAAGCGTAGTTGTGTTATGGTTTGATGGGTCTGAGAGAGAGAAAGAGAGACAGTTATATGTGACAGTGTGTAGCATTAAGGCTGATCTGAAATAGGCTCCAAAAAGTAGGAATTCTGATGCTACCCGAGATAAATTAACAGATTGAATAGAAATCATAAAACTGGGTCGGATCAGAAAAAAATATATTTAATTCATCATAATATATTTTCTTACTTATCTGTAAATTAAATAAAGGAAACATTATTTAATTTTCTAAACGTGATATAGTTGTCTGGCCAACCGGAATTCGAACCTAGAACCCAATTATCTCGTGACAAGTCCATTACCATTGTAGTTATGTGCAAAGTTTTAATAGAACAGTCCAGAACATTCTCACAATCACGAGACACCGAATAAATTCCGGGAACGTCGTAAATATTTTCGCAGATGGAATTACGAGTCTACTTCATTATATGAACAGAGATAAATCAGATAGGCTTTTCTGTTTCGTAAAACAGGTCAGCAGACGCAAGACGGAATGAGATACAGGATCGCGAAAGTTTTGATGAGTTTTATTGAAAGATATAAACGGAACACTTTATCGTACAATTGTCCCACTGCTGGACATAGCTGTCTAGATTGGGAAGTAGAAATATTCAGATCCTAGACACCTTCAAATAGTTAAGATCCTTTATTTTTTAATAAAAACTTGTCATTATTAATTTTATTATGCCTGTATTCTCTAAAATACTGAATCTTATTTTAATCTTTGGCCAAATCCTATATCCGGGTCCTGAGAGAGGGAATGTTCATAAAACCAGTCCACCACTGTTCTAAACACTTAAATGGAGCACTGAGTTGTCTCAAATTAGTTCTACTACTTCTTTGAAGACTTTAGACTTGAGATAATAACTTGTGTGTTAGTAAAATGGCGGCGGAGCGCGTCTAATTACACCAAACTTCCGACTCATTACTGTGAAACTGAAACAAAGAGCCATGCATAAAGAACGTAAAGCAAGAAAGTTCGGTGAAGGATGGTGTACCCGACCATTGTAAATGGACACCACGAGTCGTAAGGGAAACTCCGCTGCGAGTTTTAATCAGTACGTAGCGAGGGGGGCGGGAGGTCTATTTATTTTGGAAGGATAGACTGCACGTTCGGTTCGCGCGCAAATGCATGGCGCGTTCGCAATCAAGGTAATGTTGCCAGAAGCGTCAGGTGCGTTCCGTGGCGGCGGCCCGCGAATTTATAACGGCAACACTGACAAGTTGATTTATGCGCGGGAAACATTTTCGTTGCGTTCCAATTGTGAAATATTCCGTTACACGCAGGCAAATGTTGTAGATGGGCCACTATTTTTCAAGTTTTATTGGTTTCGGGATATTTTCTACTGAACAGTTTCATTGTTTATTATTGAGGCCGGTGTTTCCGTTTCATAAATGGAATGTTCATGCTTTTGTATTTTATTCATATTTTGTAATACGGGAGCCTAAAGGGTTAAACCCTATTAAAGGGTTTCCTGGCTGTTATTTTTAACGATGCAATACATTTGTTTATTGCATTTAACCGGCCTTTCGATATAGGAAGTAGGTACAACATGTTAATTCACTCCAAATGTGTATGTCATATACTTACCTACATATTCGTACCTATATAATATTTGTCTTGTTCATGGTGCATCATTTTTTCCCCTTATAATAGAGAATACACCTTCTGAACGTTCTGAATCGGTGGTAGATTTTTGAAGTTCAAGTTGACAATCTATTTTGAATAAATGAAGTTAATTTAGGCATAGGCAATTGCCTACTTTGCCTTATGGTTAATCCGGCTATGCTGATATATATAAGTACTAAGTTAATATTAGATATTTTTAAGTACTAAGCTAATATTATGTACTATGTAATCGTTTGTTTCCTCAATAAATAAATAAAATTAACTATTTAAGTATTCGTTATCGATAACCTATGAGACAATTTAACGTGCAAATATAGACAGAAAATTGCAAAGAAAGTTCATATAAAAGTCCACTTTTCTTCTTAAACAAAACTGTCTACTCAGCTTTAAAAATCGTTGCCGTAAAGTTTTAAAATCGATTCGTAAGTAGATGAAAGTTTTTGAATTAAGGCGCTCGCCGTCAGCGCCGGCGTTTGTCAGACTATTAAAATATGGTGACGGCTTTATGGGTTCATACATTTTTACGTACTCGTTCGGCTTTTTGCAAGGTGGCCGATACTCATTTTTTGTATATCAAATGTTATGCCTTTTTATAAGATTGAAGTAGTAAATGAGCATGCAGTCTACCTGATGGTAAGTGGGTACCACATATGTTTAAGGAACTTCATATGTAACAGTGATTCTATTTCTAGTAGATGATCACCTCATATAGAAGAAAGTCGACAACCATACCCTTCCACCGAACCGCAAGAAGTGTTTGACGCCAAATAGACATAGTTGTACTGCCTGTACTATCAAATCTGATTGTAATATCAAAGGCTAGATAATTAATTATTAGGTGGTTTATTCTTGTGTGATTCAAATCTGGTAGCACTACTGTTGCTAATATGTCTAACGACTCCTAGAAGTATAGCACTGAAGAGCTTTAGTGCAAATATTTCGATTTCAAAGGCGGTAGAGCCCTTTGTGGTTCGACGTCGGCGGCACCACCACTAGGCTAGGTTAAGCACTGCTGTCTTCTGGTCTGAAGGGTGTGGTAAGGGAGACATACTTATCCGAGGGGTTCCAACTCAGTCCTCAGGGGTAGCAACGTATCTGTGGTCAACCTCAGATAAGAATTTGATCTTATTTGGGGTTGATTACAGATGTACATGGACGGCAGTGGCCACTTACCATCAGATGGACTGCATGTTCGTTTGCTACTTCGATCATATAAAACATGACACACGTTAATTTCAAGCAATTTTACAAAAAAATGAATTTAATTATATTGCAAGGCGCGAGCGAGCGGATCCCGCGCCGCGTGCGATGAAATACGCTCGCTTAATTAGAACTGCCGTAGTGTTGAATCACAATATCTCTAACGGTAGTGCGCCGTAATTGTATTCGTCTCATTATGAATGCCCTTTTGCTGCGACTCACTGTATGGCTTGAATAACACATTCGTATTGTATCATAATGTGTGGATTGTAAAATGAATAGTTATTAATATCGACTTTGAAAACGTGGCTTAAATCGCATTTTCACTCCAAATAGAACTAGGACATTAGAATCGGCTTAGTTAGACCGGGTTCCAAACCCAGTCTAACTGAACTGATACTACTAAGTATTGGTACCAAATGACTACTTACGTGACGAAGCGGTTAACATACCGGTCAGACGCGCTTTGGGTCCCGACTTCGATTCCCGGCCGGACAGATATCTAATGATGAGTTTAAACTTCTGTTCTAGGTTTGGGCGTTTGTGTATTTGTATTTGTGTGTCACCCACGACACTGGAGAAAATCCTATTGTGGGGCTATGAGGGTAGAAGCGTCTTTTTCTGAAGTTTTCCACTGAAACCTAAGTGAGTCTTGCCTTCCGATAGAAACGTGTAGCTAACAAAAATATAAGATACCACTTTAGTTCACAAGAGCGCAAGCGGCAACGCATTTGTAATCGGCTTTAGGTAAAACTTAGCTTTAAATGGACTTTGGGGGACTGCACGCTCGTTAAACCTAAAAAAATATTCCTATTCATACAAATAAAAAAATTTTAAGTGTCTGTTTGTGATTTCAAAATAACATTTTTTACTCAATGCATATGAAAAAGTATACACGATACCTATAACTAAAATGCAATTAAAATATTTTCGTCTGTCTGTCTGTTTGGCTGAGCTAATCTTCTTAACGGCAAGACCGATTTTAACGGGACTTTCACTGGCAGATAGCTGAAGGTCTAGGCGTAATATAGGCTACTTTAATTTTCGAAAAAAGCATTAGCGTGCGCGCCACTCAATTGCAGGCCCCTTCGCGGGAGCGCGGGATGTTGCTTACGTTTAGATAAGCTAGTTCTAAATAAGTTGCTGCTCGTCGGATTTATTTGGATCTAAAACCATCAGCTATCAGACCATAAAACTGTAGCTAATACCACTATTTAAGGTACATGAATAAGTAGATGTGGAAATGGTACCAGTTTATTCAATACACGAATGGTCGTATTACCATAGAATTATATTTGTAATTTTACTTAGGAAATTTAGATTAAAATAGTCTAATGAGTACAGCACCTTAGTTATACGAGTAGGGCACATGTGACCTAATCCACATTTAGCCGGAACATGTTGCAACTATTAGCGAACTTTAAAATAGAACTTTTACATGTACCCAACAGTAAAGAGCCATTAAACCACTACAGATGAAATATTATTGGGTATTACGTAACTGAATCTATTAGAAATGTATACTTCACTACATAGTATAAAAAAGTCGCTTTCTCTGTCCCTATATCCCTATGTATGCTGAAATCTTTAAAACTACGCAACGGATGTTGATGCGTTTTTTTTTAAGATAGTGATTGAAGAGGAAGGTTTATTAAATAATTACATCAGTTTATTCTGTAGTATATTTAGTATCAGCATTGCACCCGTGCGAAGCCGGGGCGGTTCGCTAGTTTGGTATATAACCTTTATGTTTATCAGGTGTTGTCGATTTTTGGTGTCGGTATTACGCTCAGTTTCATGTTTCAATAGCAACTCAAATATGTCTTTTTTGTCTCTCATGAAGTGTTAAAAATACATAGTATTTTACTTATAGTTAGGAATTAATATCTATTTATTTCTTCTACTTCTATACATGAATTTGTTTAATTATGCAGAAGTGCGTACGTAACATTTGGTTCATGATTGGTTCGGTTGAATGAAAGTGATCATTGTGTGTTGATATTGACTGACAAATGATTGTGAGAAACGAAATTACCCAGTTTGATTGTTAATTATTATTGTAAACGAACTCCATTCTCCTACCAAAATGTCCCATTTACGGAGAATTGTAGAATTTGAACCCAATTGATGTTTATTCAAAACATTATCGTAATATCAAGTTGCACATGTGGTGCATGGATTGTTTTATTTAATCTGCTGAAATCACATTCTTTACTCATTTGATACTCTAAGGCTACCAGGGTGGTCTTATGGGCAACATTTTAATATGGTTAGAACTGGAAGAATATTCAGGATGTATAAGTATCGATCCTTACGGAAGAGTTGACATAGAGAGGTATACTCCACTCGCCGGATCAGGGATTTTATAGGCGCTTTCAATGAGCTATGATAAAAGCTCGCAGACGTAAACTCTCAATTACAAAAACTTAGAGATATGTAGGTATATGCTTCCACGATCTTTTCCTATTTTTCTTTCACCTTGACAGCAAGCCACTAATTTATAATTTTACACAGTCTTTTGGTTTATTGAATACTAGCTGATCCCCGCAATTTCACCCGCGTTAAAAAAGAACAAGGAATACTAATCTAAACATTGGTAGCATCCTGCGCTCCCGCGAGGTGTCCCGCATGCGCGTGGCGCGCACACTAATGCTTTTTCGAAAATTAAAGCAGCCTATGTTACGCCTTAGACCTTCAGCTATATGCCAGTGAAAGTCCTGTCCAAATCGGTCCAGCTGTTTAGAAGATTAGCTCAGCCAAACAGACAGACAGACAAAAAAAATTAATTGCATTTTCGTTATAGGTATCGTGTACACTTTTATATGCATTGAGTAAAAAGATGTTATTTTGAAATCACAAACAGACACTTCAATTTTATTTGTACAGATCTACAGTTATCTTAATTGTAACTGCTAAGTAGTTGTACCCTCCATGATTACACTGCTTCACTCAGTTTCTAATTCACCACCCACATTCCCGCACGATGATTAGCCCGATGACACTTTCGTGTATTCTCGGAACCATATCTCTCCGTTGGTATTTGGACAAAGCGTTCTATGTTTCGCTTCAATACACCCAAGTGAATTGTGACTTGTATTTTTTGTACGGTTTAATAAAATACGTAATGAGTAACGTCATTTATAGATAGTGATTTGTTTTAGTTATTTGTATTTGTAGTTGTTGTATTTTATTGTGCACTGCAAACCAATGCCAATAAACTATGTTTGTGATCATAAAACAGAGTGTAGAAAGTGTTATTAAATTCTGGAAAATAACTTTACATGACGAATAAAAGAAAAAGGTTCGTTTTAGACATTTTTAACATCATTGTCAGCCCGTAAATGTAGTTTTAAAAATAGATTTAATTACCTTTGTAATTATTTTGTTTCACTTCAATCTACTTCCTTTAACTTTCCCTACAAAACCACGTTCCGTTGTTATCATTGCGTATTCCGGCACCGTTCTATCTGGTTCTATCATCACACGCCTTGCCTAGACTCGTATCTGCCCACGTGCATTGAGTCGAATGACTAAGCATTGAGATATAATTTGCTGCAAGGGTTAAAAGATAAAGCGCATAGAGCTCTAGCTAAGTAGTAGGCATCCTTTGTGTTTAAATATAGACTGCTATTGTGGAAAATCTAATGATATATAATATCGACTAGCTATAGTATCTTTTCATGGGATGTCTTTTTCCGGGATTGTTGTACAAAAATCTACAGAACAACCTGAAATCTTCATAGGCATCGTAAAGACCAATTATAGAGCCAAACACACATGCAGACAGTTAAATATGTATCTAAAGTCAACTTTCGTTGTAAATAGTGTTACCTCAACCCGAATTCTTTTAATACCGCTTCTTATAATACCGATTCTTATAATTCTTATAATAACACGCGTTGTTATAGTATCAGCTACACTTCTCTCTATAGATAACATGTATGGTGCAATAAGCCCGGAGTCACGTTACTATAACAATTAGCCCATACGCATGCATATCCATCATAATTACGTTAAATTAGGCACCGACACAATTAATCAATTAAGTCGCAATCACACTGAAACGCTACAATGTTTGCCAATGCGGTTTTCGTTATGTTCATTTGCACGTTATTTTGGTATACGACACCTCTGTTTAAAACAGTGGCTTTGATTGTGTTTATATACGATTATGTACACTCTTTTAGTTATAATTATTGTATGTATGTATGGCTATATTTAGGGTAAAAAGTATTACAACATGTAAATCACTACATAGTATAAAACAAAGTAGCTTTCTCTGTCCCTATATCCCTATGTATGCTTAAATCTTTAAAAGTACGCAACGGATTTTGATGTGTGTTTTTTTTTTATAGATAGAGTGATTGAAGAGGAAGGTTTATATGTATAATAACATCAGTTTTTCTGTAGTATATTTAGTATCA